>VZTY01028883.1:179391-214066 GCA_013400935.1 Turnix velox | reverse complement strand
GTACGGGCCGGTGAGGATCGAGAGGGTGGCAGAGGCGAGCACGGCCTGCCTGTACCACCGGTTGCCTGTGGAAGTGGGGTGGAAGCCGTGTCGGAGGAGGGGTGGAACCTAGATGGAGCAAGCTAGGGGCAATGGCATGAGCCCCCTCAACGCCAACCGATGCAGCCCGAGGGAGTGGCGATGGCGGCCGCCACCCTGGTCCTCTCAGCGCCGGGCGCCGGAGGGACTGGTACCGGCCGTGTCAGGAGGGCTGAGGCGCCTGCTCCGAAGCCAACGCGTTTTGATTTTCATGTGAAAGAAGGAGATCTGCATAGCTAGAAACATCTAAAAGACCCTGGAAAGCAAAGCGCGGGCAGCGGTGGCTGAGTTGAATTTATGCGCCGAAGGTATTTCCTGCCTCCGGTTTCTTAAATCCTCTTGAATTGATGGGCCCTTCTGCCCCAGTGCTGCCCCGAACCTGTGTTCTTGGGATTAGAGTTATTTTATATTTAAAGAAGATCTTGAACCAAGTTACTCAGATGTGACGTTTTGTCCAAGCGTGGTTTAGATGCAAGATTTTTGTAAAAGTTTATTTGTTCGAAATAGATTTCAAAATTGCCTTGTTTCTACTGAAGTTTACAGCTCAGGAGCGAATTTTAGAACATTTTGCTAAAGGCTGAAGCTTTTACGAGAGCAAAATTAGCCTAGTTTTAGGGAAGATACAGTTGGATCTCAGCACCAGTAAAAAGATGATGAGGAAGCTTAGCAGGAGGTAGAAACCAGGGCCAGGTCTCCATCTTCATCATCTGAACTTCATTTCTTAGGGCTCTGTCTCAGTGTCCATGAGGTTGGGAGAATTTTTCTCCAGTAAATCTCCATTTCTTGCATGCTTTCAGTGTTGAACAATCATCCCAGAGTACGAGTAAAGAGGAAGCTAAGCATTGCTGCAAACATAGACAACTTAGACTTCTAAGCCCCCAGAAGATGCTATGAATTATGAATGGTGATGCAGCCCTAGATGGATGTCAGCAGTTTTGTGTTAGGTGCTGTAAAAACTTAAGAGAGGTGAGATTTCATGATCTTCAGTGTTCTCCATTAACTAGTGTGTTGGTTTAGTTTAAATTCTATTCTTAGTACTTAATATAGGTCCATGAATCCACTTGCTAGTTCTAAGGCATAG
The DNA here is from genome assembly GCA_013400935.1 of Turnix velox. Classification (NCBI taxonomy): domain Eukaryota; kingdom Metazoa; phylum Chordata; class Aves; order Charadriiformes; family Turnicidae; genus Turnix; species Turnix velox. Next base: position 212,907 of record VZTY01028883.1, on the reverse strand, counting down.
TAAAGTAAAATGAAACATCCTTTTATGGATATTGCCCTAATTTCTTGTCAGCTGAAAATCGAGAATGCTGGAGACTAAAAACAGGGTAGGTAACAAGGGCATCCAGTGGAACAGAGTAAAAGGCCAATGAAGCTAAGTAACAGTGGTATCATTTACAAATAAATCTTACCAGTCTGGGATATTAAATTTGAAGATTATGTTGATCCTCCTGTTATATCTATAGAAAAAAAATAATAGTAATAACTTGAAATGGATACTTGAGCAATTAAATGAATACCCTGAATATGAGTGGAGTACCTTTACAGAGGTACTCATTTTACTAATTTTTCCCGTGAGGACATACTGAGAGATTTCAGGTTGTTCAGCCTGGAGAAGAGAAGGCTCCACAGAGACCTTATAGCAGCCTGCCAGTAACTAGGTGAGTCTTTGTGATGAAGTGTAGCAACAGGATGAGGGGTATTATTTTTAAACTGAAGGATTCAGATTTGATACTGGGAAGAAATTCTTGACTGTGAAGGTGGTGAGATGGTGGAACAGGTTACCCAGAGAAGTTGTGGGTGTCCCATCACTGGAAGTGTTCAAGGCCAAGCTGGATGGGGCTTTAAGTAACCTGGTTTAGTAGGAGGTGTCCCTGCCATGGCAGGGAGGTTGGAACAAGGTGATTTTTAAGGTCTCTTCCAATTCAGACTGCTCTATGAATACTGAGTGGATGTTATGTTATGCTGGAAATTATGAGACTTTTCAAAATTTTGCACACATTCACAGTAATTTCACACTGTGAATGTGCAAAGTTCCCTGTTACCTCTGCATATATAGATACATTCCTGTCAAGCTAAATGCTTTAAATTTCAGCCCTGAGTCATCTATCTGTAAAATGTTTTACTTTTTAAAGCATTGTCTTAAAATTCTGAATTAGTCAACTTTTCCAAAACTTTAAATTCAGCCTTGAGTTCTTCCTCCAACTTTCTATTTGCAGCAAAGCACATCTAAATTTACTGATTTTCAGACCATTGCTGGAGAAGTTATGATGAAAACGTTGTTATCTCTGTGCATAGTTATGGGGAGGGAATACATACCTGTACACACACACACACAAGCAATTAGAAGAACAACTTGAATGTGACATTGTTTTTACATTGTATTCATGACACCACTGAAAATTTAGGTTGATTTAATAATGTGAATTTATAGAACGTAGATTTTCTTGTATACACGTGCATATTCCCACATGTGAAATTTTATTTAGCTATATAGAATTGCTCAAGCATGGCATCTGCCTCGCTTGCTAATCATAACTGTTGCATATGTGCTTTACATATCTGGTACTTGCTCATTCCTCTCTGGAAAGCACAATTCTGTCAGCAGTTCAGAGCTGTCATGAAGAGGAAGGATTTAGCTGTCTGCATCTGGTGTGTTTCTGAAGGCTTTCACAGATGATTTACAGCACTGGTAATAAACAGCTATTTTGTATTTTCATTCCCTGGCTTAGCAACAGCCTTATTTGGAATGTGAAGTTTCTTAACAAAAATACTTTTTCTTTGATTAAACAGAAAAGAACTTACTCCATAGAGAGCAAGCTCAAGGAGCACCTCTATGAGTTGACAGTTTCCAGACTGTTCTCTCTAGTCAACTACTCTGCTGTGTAGCTCTAGCTGCAAGACTTTAAATAAGACACAGGTGCAGACTATGAAACAGAGTGCATCATCTCTGCCTAGTTGTAATCAGTTCTCCTACACAAGAACAGAGAAGACAGCAGAGATAAAATCCTGGCTTCATCTGAAGCTCATTGGAAATTTCCCATTGCATGCAGCAAGGCCTGAATTTTACCACAATGTTATGGCTGAACTAAGTAATAGAAGTCTGTCAGTCTCCATTTGCTGTTGAATCTTTGTCTGGAGGGTAGCTCTAACACTAAACTCCTCTGAAACTCTGTCCAGAAAATGTCAAGGGGCAGAAAAGGAAATCTATTAGAATTCATGAAGTTCCATGAGCTCAAGCCATAAAGGCAGGCCTTGCTTACCAATAATTTTAATTCCTGAGATGAAGAAGTTGCTTTTGTACTTCTTCCACCCAGACAAAATTAATTTCCTCTTATTAAACTTCACGGTTGTTTTCCCAAATTATGTGTAGCCACTAATGGCCTGCTTTAGATATTAGATGTAGGGAGCATCTGGCTTGTATTCTTCTGGTGTATCAGTTTTGAAAAAATGTAAGTACTGATGTACATGCAGCCACTCTACTTCATTATAATGAGTCTTTGTTATACCACTCAGTGCTTGTATAGAATCAATCGGTGACAGTATAAATCAAATAAAAAATGGAAATGCACAGCTGTTCCTTTGTTGACTTTGTTGAACCCTAAATCTGTCCCCCATTTTAATTCAAGTTGCTTTTTTAAATGGATCCACCAATAAGATACCAATGTTCTTATGTAAACTGTCTTATCTCCTTGTCCTTGCTAAACTGGCTTTCAATCGTAATTTCTTTGTTTGCATCTAATGATTATTAGAGTATCCACCTCTTCCTTCTTCACTATGATAAAATAAGCAAGTTCTACAAATGATGTTTATAATAGATTTTCCACCCCAGAAGAATGTGTAACAACTGCCTTTTCAGTTAAGGGTTGAGAGATTTTTATTTTCTGCTTGTATGACTGCTTCTTTCAAAAAATTAACATCCACTCCATTAGCTTCCTTCGTAGGACTCAGGCCCTTCTGTCTATGCATTATTCTGTGCTGTCTGTCTGCACAGTTGCACAGAACTAAAATGGCAGGTAAAGATAAAGTCATTATTGATTTTTGTGAGAAATAATGACATTGAGGTAAGGATGTTTTGGGCCTCTCATTGCTCACTGTTAGGTGGCTCTAGCCACTTGGAAGTATATTTTTTCAAGATTGATATTGCAGCCATAAAATCTGTATTTTTTATAGGAACACAAGGTAAAAAACTACTCTGCTGAGTGGTGCTGCTTATTCTCATTTATGCATGTGTAACAGTGTAAGTGCTCAGCGAGTGTAAAGACCATAAGTGGTGGCATCTGTAATTTCTTATGCCAAACCCCATCTGTTTTCAGTAGTTTGAAACTCCACCATTCTTTAATAATTTGGGCAGAAATTTCTCAGGCTGAATTTCTGCCTCAGGCTGAAGACTTCTTTTGAAAACTTGGACAGAAATAGCTTAGCCACTTTTCGGAAAAGAAAGAAAGAGTGTTTTACTCAGAAAAAGCTTATGTGACTGGGAAGGCTACGCAAAGAAGCAGCCACATCACATGAAGGAAATGCTCACTACCTTTCTTGGTACTGTGGGATTGCTGAGAGGGCACTAAAGAAGGTTAAAATCTCCATCCTATTAGATAAATCTGCATCCAGTTTTACCCACATTAAAACATTTCTTAAACTAGGAGCTTCACTGTTCCCAAGCTTTAGAACCAGGGATAAAATTCTGCTAAGACAGTCATTCTGGTTTCAAAAATATGAATAAAAAGCTTCTGAAGAGTGAGGAAATGTATTATAGTTTAACTGCTAACTAATCATATTCTGCTTCTATGAAGTCTAACATAGGGTAAGACTCCATGGGTTGAGCCCGACTTCTTCATCTTACTTCTCTTCAATGCCACAGAGTACTTACAAAGACACCCTCTGATGTGCTTTCAGTGCTCCTCAGTTCCCTGAGATGCAGAAACAGGGATGAGGAGCCAAGCCTGAAGGGATTAGAAAATGGTGAGTTAAGCACAAGGAGCCCAAAGGGTAAACTGGAGGGAGGGCAAAGTCTCTAGATGGATGTAGGCTGAAAGTAAAAAGCTATGTGACCTAAACTAATGAAGGATGTGATTAAAAGAGGGGCTGACAGCACCATGTCCTGGACACCACTGGAAACTCTCAATATTCTTCTACTGAGAGAAATAGTTGTGAAACCCACTAAAAAAGTGCTGACTTTGTACATTCATGCTGCTAATCTGAGTGGTAAGGGGATCCTTGCTGTCTGCTGGTTGGGACTCTGAAGCAGGAAGGTTACTTCAATTTGATTTCTGTAAGACCAAAAAAAATGCTCCATTAAACTCTTTTAGTGTTTTCAGAACAGCACTAAGTCAAACGCACAGGAATTAAATGTATAGATCATATTTTTACATTATTGCAATTAAACTGTTATTGATATTCAAATTTTTATTCAAAATCGGTGAAATTATCAGAAATGCTAGTTTCATTGGCTTCATGGATAGTCATGGACAGATAAGGCCTAGCATGTGTTAATAATGTATTTGTAGGAGGTAGTAGAGTTAGGGAATGTGTAGCATTGCACCAGCACTAGAAAAGATTATGTCCCTTTGAAGAAAAGAGAGACAGAAAATCAATGCATCAAGGTCATGTCTTTCCTGCTGAGGAGGAGAAGGACAGTACTTGGGTTGGAGCTACTTCCATTTGAGAAACTCAGATTTAGAATCACAGATCTTTTTAGGTTGGAAAAAATTTTTAAGATCAACAGGACCAGCTGTTAACCTAGCACTGCCACATCCACCACTAAACCATGTCCCCAGACACCACACCTACACATCTTTTAAATACCTCCAGAGATGGTGCCTCAATCACTTTCCTGGACAGGCTGTTCCAATGCTTGATAACCCTTCTGGGGAAGAGAGGTCTAAACCTCTCCTGGTACAACTTACAGCTGTTTTCTTCTGTCACTTGCTACTTGGGCGAAGAGACTTAACCCTACCTCGCTACAACCTCCTTTCAGGTGCTTGTAGAGGGCAAAAAGGTCTCACTCACCCTCCTTTCTCCAGGTTAAACAACCCCAGCTGTCTCAGCTGCTCCTCATAAGACTTATTCTCCAGACCCTTTGCCCACTTGCTGCTCTTCTTTGGACTCTCTCTAGGACCTCAGTGCCTTTTTGTATCAGTGGGTCCATAACTGAACATGGTATTCAAGGTGCAGTCTCACAAGTGACAAATACAGGGGGATTATGCTTTCCCTAGGCCTGCCAGCTGCACTATTTCTGGTACAAATTAATCAGTATTGCAGGTTATTGGCTCATTTGTAGCCTATTTGATTTAATTGTACTCGCATCATTGGCAAAGATTTCTGATGTCCTTCTCTGTGTCCTTCATGGTTGTCATGGACCTCTAAAACAGTTCTTGTATGTTCTTCATCCACCTCAACACTGGTATAAAAATATCTTCACTGGTTCATTGTTAGCATTTTACTTTATAACTGGGCTGGTTAGTAAAATGGATGGGTATCACCTATGTAAAATGTGTTAGTTTCATCCCAGTCCTATATGTCAAGATCCTAAAGCTTTTCCAGACTCAGCCCAAAACTCAAAGGTAGCCACAAAACGTTAGCAAAGCTGTTACATTAAGAGCTAAAGAAAATATCTGGTCAAAGGTAACCCAAAATCTTTATCTGTTTTCACATTGAAATGGTAGGTTTCCCTTTTTTTCTTATAAACACCTTGGCTTTTCCTAATGTTTATGTCTTGATGGATTGCATTTTGCTGTCTCCAGAATATTGCAAAGAATAATCTCTAAAGTGTGACTGGCGTCATGTGCTGGTGACAGAATATCATCAGTAAAATGCCAAAGTTCCTGAAGAGAGGATTAATTTTATAATTCAGTGCCATCTCTGTTGAGCACGGGCTAATTCCTTAAATAACAAAGGTTATTTAAATTTTGATGATTTGTGGAACAATCTCAGGAGCTCTGATTTGCTGTTAACAAGCAAACGTTAACTTTGCTCTGGTTGCAGTACTTGCAGCATAAGTTCAGTAGCGCCTGAGGCCATTTGTGGGGCTTGCACAATCCCAAAAGATGAAAATACTGCCTCATTCCTGAACCTTCGAACTCTCTGTAGGCACTACTTTCACCAAAAAAAGTTGTCAACCTGCCTGTCTGACCACAGGGCAGAGCTGTGGGTGACACACAACAGAAGGTTTAGCGCAGAAGGAAGGCTGAGGTGAGCACCCAACTGTTCCATTTAGACACTAATATCCTAAATCCTCACTTAAGGAAGCTGCCAGTGAATCCCTGCTGGCATATGCTCTGGGTCCGTATAACAGGAGAGTTCATAATCAACAGTCTCACCCCCTGACCTTGTCAATGTAAATAAAATGCAGGAAATTGTGCCTTCTGCGCTGTCATCTGTGGGAAGAGAAGCTGTGGCCTGAGTGTCACGATGGCATTATCATTGCATGAACACCAAGGGAAAACCTTCCCAGAATGTGCCTGCACCAAAGTGCAGATCCAAAATAATGCCAACTGACCCGGTCTGAGATTTCAAATCCCACACAGAGTTGTTATAATCTCTTGTGTTCAATATGAATTAGAATGAATGACATGTACTTCTTTTTTTTAACATGAAATTTAAACTGAAAATTTATTAAATCTGTATTTGAAGAGTGACCTAAAAAATCTTGAAGAAGTGGAAAAAAAGAAAAGCAAACCAGCAGTCATGAGGACATGGTGGGATTTTCTTTTTAAGACAAAAGACCTTGAAAATATTTGATATTCATCTCTCATAAAGTCTGTATCTGAAGTGAAGTACAATCTACTTTCTCTGGACATAACTATTTAACACAGAACCTCCAGGTTGACCCTGGCTTTATTAGAATTCTCTTAGTATTTTCAGCAGAGTGGCATTGTCTTTTACAAATGGGACAACGACAAATCTTATACAATCTGATTGTTGTTTCAGCTATGTGTTTTGCTTCTCCCTTCTGTTCAGATGAAACAGTTCAAATTGAAAATCAGAAACAAACTAAGGGAGGAAAGATTCCAAAAGGCAAGAGATATGAAAACCGCTTTCTTTTCAGGTCGACCCAAATTTCAGCATTTGTGTGAATATGCAACTTAATTTCACCTGCTCTCTTTGATGTGCTGTTGCTAACTATATTATTTTATCAGACAATCTGTCTGGGAAGATTCAATTTTGTGACAAGTGAAAGAAATGTGATAATGGTAATTATGAGGAGATTAAAGTAATGCAGTACATGTTTAGCTCATGCACTAGGAGGTGGGGTTTTTTTTCTTAAGTGGCTGTAGGGATTTTGCTTTTTAAAATAAACACTTTTAAAGCCCCCAGTGGAGCCTCTTAAATAAAAGGTCCCAAATTTCCTCAAAATATATTTTCAGAATTGAAATGTGATATCTCTCTCTGTTGGAAGGAGTAACACAGCCCATCTTGACTTTCACTTACTGTCCTGAACAATGGCTCTTTGCTGTCCTAATATCTTAAATGGATTAATGTTCTAAGAATGCTTAAATGGGATTGTGGAGCGTTCGTTTACACTTGGGACACTATTCTTCTTCATTCACAGTTCCTTCCTCAGTATTCAGCATTGGTTTTGTCTGAAGGTCAGTTTAAGAATATTATTGAAGCCTCGCCTTCTTTTCTACTTTTATTTTCTTAGTACTCTGAAGTAGTTCAAGGGCACCACAAAACACATCAGATGCAGTTTTTTCTTCAGAATCTCAGAGTTTAAAGAGCTTAACCCAGTTTACATGCAACTAGTCATCCATGCTTAGATTTCAAAAATGAGTACAGTTATTCAAGGAGGTAGGCGTTAGCAGAACTGGTCCATGCAGAACAACAATTGAGTTCATGGGAAGGAGATTTTTTTTTAAGACTTCAGTGTGCTTGGCATTGATTTATATTGTACAAAGAGTGTCTGAGAGCCCCACCGTCATTATGCTGTGTGGTGTGGAAGCAAGTAGTACTGTAAGTAATGAAGAGGAGTTACCAGTGCCCTCTTCTACTATTTGTCATGCTAAATCAATGCCTGAAATCCATTCTTAAGTAGACTTAAAAAGAGGAGTGGGGATATGTATGAGCTCCTCTCTCTCTGCTCTCTGAGTTGGTGCAAGATGAATCAGCACACTGTCCAACTCACCCAAACACGTGCCAGCTCAACATCACAATGTGCAGGACCTGAGGACCCCTTGGGAAGGTGCTCTCAGGAACAAGGGAAACAAGAGAACTGGCAGATCTTTAAGGATGCCTTCCATAGAGTGCAAGCTCTTCATCTCCAGTTCTAAGAAATAAGGAAAGGACGGCACAAGACTGGCATAGCTGAGTCAAGATAAAATACAAGAAGAAAATGAGCAGGCTGTGGAAGCAGGAAAACTAGGTAACAATGAGAAGGTGGCCAAGGTACTCCGTAAGTTTTTTCCTTGGTCTTTACTGTCAATCTCTCTCCTCACACCTCTTGAATGCATGAACTGCAAGGCAGAGATAAAGGACAAAAAATCCCTCCTGGAACCTGGATTGGTTCAAGGAGTTGGTCTTTGTGCACTTTATGATATTGAACATGGTTAAGTGCAGGACCCTGCTCCTGAACTGGGGCAACCTCAAGTGAAAACACAGTCTGAGGAATGAAGGAACTGAGAGCAGCCCTTATGAGAAGGACCTGGGGGCACTGGTGGAAGAAAAGCTGGACATGAGCCAACAGTGTGCCCTTGCAGCTCAGAATGCCAACTGTATCAAAAGCAGGGTGGCCAGCAGGTTAAGGGGGTGATGATGCCCCTCTGCTTCGCTATGGTGAGACCCCACCTGGGTTACTGTGTTCAAGCTCTGAAGTCCTCAACAGAAGAAGAACATGGACCTGTTGGAGAGGGTCCAGAGGAGGACCACAAGAATTGGATCAAAGGTCTGGAGTACCTCTTCTATGAGGACAGGTTGAGGTAGTTGGGATTGTTCAGCCTAGGGAAACGACAGCTCTGGGGAAACCTTATTGTAGCACTTCAGTACTTAAATAGATCCTTCAGGAAAGACAGAGACAAACATTTTAGTATGGCCTGTTGCAATAGGATAAGGAGAAATGGCTTTAAACTAAAAGAGGGAAGAAATGCAGAAGAAATGTTTTATGATGAGGATGGGAAAACATTGGCACAGGTTGCCCACAGAGGTGGTAGATGCTCATCCAAGGTACCTGCATCATGCAAGGTCATGTTGGACTAGGCTCTGAGCAACCTGAACTAGTAGATGTCCTTGCTTATGGGAGTAGACTAGATGACTTTTAAAGGACCCTTCCAACCCAAACTAGTTGATGAATGCAATAGTGAGAGGCTTTTTATCATTCTTAATTATTATTCCCATCAATACTAGAGGGGTTTTGATGAAGAGAAGGTGGGAGTTTTGTGAACAGGGAACAAACAACCTGGATGTCACTTCACAAGCAGTTATGGAGTGTGGCTCACAGAGTTTATCTAACTTTGGATTTAATTGTGCAGCTAATTGCTTAATTACAATAGAATCTATTTAATTTCCTACTTGAACAGCAGTTCTGTCTGAATGGCAGAAATGAGCCTGAATGGCAGCAAAATCAACAGTACAATTCAAATGTATTCACAGGAAAAAACCTTCTGCTTTGGAATAGGTGTGCCCCTTATCAGTACCAGTAGGCATCAGCTTTTCCTTCTTCAGAGCCACAATTGTAAATCTAAAACCTTTCCTCTACCTACAAAATGCTGCACTCACAAAGACATTTGGTGACCAATGGTAATAATACGCAGCAACCACTGTCAGTTCTTATTGCCTCCTCCCATTCCCACCTACTGCTTGATGCTGCCCTGCTTTTTGTAAAGTGAGGTCTTTGGGGCAGGGCATAGCCTTTTTGTTGTAGTCTATAAGCACAGTAGTGCTCTGATCCACTACAGAAACTCTTCAGATCATAATACAGCTGATGCAAACAAGCCCTAAACAGATTCTACATCTCTTACAATTAAATGTATTTTTTCTCAAATTAAAGAGGGATCCTTTGAAAAATAGTCCAGGTAATCTTTTATCCATCAAGCACTAGGATACATCTGTGTCACTGAAAGATTATACTTTCTGGAGGCTTAGAAAAGGCATTCCATATTTGTGACATGATTTATCTCAGCCTAGCTTTATTTGTTTCACCAGGTCCCAATTTAGACCACTGAAAAAACTTCTTTACACAACACCTTCATTCTGAGCCAGGCCCTGAACTGATTTGGGAGACAAGAGAAAGACCAAAACCCAATATGGTATAATTCTATTTCTTTTAAGTGAGAAGAGGATTGAGAATACTCGGCATGAATTGCAGCCCAGACAGATGGTACCTGGGGCAATAGAAACAAATATAAACTTGAACGATGCAGTCATCAGGGATGGAATAGAGGCACTGTTGTGTATAGACTATTCAATTATAATAATAACATTGTAGCCATGCAGTCCAAAGGGAAGAAAAGGGAACATTAAAGACTGGACTGATACACGGAAGGGGTAACCCACTAGAGGGAGACAAAAGGAAGAAACCATTGCACTAAAATCACCAAAAGAATGAAGTGGAAGAAAAAAAAGAATGGCATGTACAGTTAAACAGAGTAGTCACTTTTACCTTTTCTTTTAATTTTTTTTAATAAGTAATTTACTCAACATTGTTACTTTTATAGTATCAGGAAATCTACATCATAAAGATTACAATTTTATTTTCTTGCAAAGTATTTTAGCTCGGAAAAGGCAATGCCAATAAAAATATGACACTTTTATCTATTTCACAAACTCAATGTCTTGATACTGGAAAGATTCCCTCTTATTAACAAGTCAATGTGAAAGAGACAGCGTTTAGATTCCCACTGTTTCTTGACAGGGAATGCGTAGTGCAAAATATGTTTAATCATAGCAGTACTTCAGATAGCTTTTAGAGCTCCAGGGGTTGGTAAACAATTACTTAGCAATCTTTTAATTCAATAAGATTGACCAACATACAAAGTCTTCCTGAGAAATAGGAAAAAAAAAGGGTTTTAATACAAGACAATAAACACATAAAGTTGTGTTGTGTATTGGCCCTGGCCAACACACAGAGATGGTTGCTCATTCCTGGTCTCATGCAGAAGTGGGATAAGAGGCTGGCTGTGTGGGGTGTTTGGCTGTTGTCTGTGTTCAACCTACTACTGTCCTTCCAGACTTGCTTTTTTTGGTGAAAGTTTGTATCCTGAGTTGCCTTGAATTGCTTTAAGCTGGGAATAAAGAGATTGGTCATCTGAGTTTGAGCAGTCAGCACAAGGTCCACCTTATCATCAGAGAGAGGAAAAATAGACACCCTGTAAGAGTAATTCTTCTTGACCTAAGGCAGGTGTCTGTGTTCAGATGAATTTTCTCTTGAAACATCACTTTCATTCTGATGGAAACTTTGCCTCACTTGCCAAGGTGTGAATTCAGACACCTAAACGTAAGCAAGACAAAACCAAACTAACCAACTGCTTCAGTCTTTACCTAGTTTGAATTGTTCCTTTTTTTATGGCTTTTTAAACATCTTCTGTGTCAATAGACATGTCCTATATAGTTCAGTCATGTGCCCTTTTATCCTAGAATTAAAGATTATCCCCTACTTTTACTTTCATATTCTCTGTATTTTTACTGTGATCTGACACTGTTTTTATTAATATTCCCTCCTTCCTTTAGTAACAGCTCTTAGTTGTATTAACTTTAGCCTGCTGTACTGATTAAGCTGTAGGCTAAGCAGGCCTAACAAAAGATGGAATAGCTAAAATTTCATCTGTGACAAGAGCTAAATTTTCTCATGTTTCATGTGCTTACTTCCCCATTTCACCATATATTTGGCCCAAAGTATTTGCACTCATCTTTTCTGATTAAAAATTATATTTTTTGTTGAGGAATGGAAGAAAAACATATCCTTATTTTCTTGTTACAACAAGATAACGGATACTGTTCCTCTTGTACCCAAGGAAATGTCTCTTTGTAACTGTTTTACAGCATTTCTTTTCATTGGGGTTTTTTAACATAATGGAAAACCCTCACGTTTTAAAAATTGCAGATGTGATTAGGAGTCTGGCCAAACCACTCTGCCTACAAATACTCATCCTTGTTTCCTTCCTTCTTTCAGCCTTTACTCCTTCCTTCCTTCATTTTGTCCCTCTTTCTGCCTTCATTCCTTCTCATCTTCGTTTTTTCTTTCCATTTTCTCCCAAGCTTTTTAATCTACCAACTAGTTTTTGGCAGATATTTCCCAAATAGCACTCAACTTCTCATTCTTTTCTTTATACTATAGTTTTGTTTGAAAGCAAGTCTCAATCCCACTTTACTGAAGTCACCAGCAGATCTTTCCCTGCCTAAGCCAATTAGTGTGCTCTAACTGGATTTTGAGATTCAAATCAGAACCCCGGTAGGTTCTGAAAGTTTTAACCTGGAAGGCAGAAAATTATTGGAAAACAAACTCTTGTTTTTCAGTCTCTCATGGATAACACCCACTTGGATGAGGTTGCCATCTGTTGTTTTCTTGGATCGTGTCAAAAAATGTGAAATAAACTGGAAGAGAGAGACACGAAACGACAGACAGATGCAAGTGGGGAATGTTTGGAAATTTACTGCTGAGGTTCTATAAAGCAAGAGAAAGACTTGAAATGTTTTATGTTAGCTCTGGAGAAAACCTGCAGTTAAGGTGATTCCACCTATCATCAAGTGGCTGGATCATGAAGCAAGCCTCTGGCTGCCACAGATCCAACATCATTGTTCTTTATTTCTTTTTCTTGTAGTTTTTTAGGTGTAAATGGGCTAAATGTTGGTAGTGAAAAGTGGGACTAGAGTCCTCCTTTGGAGACTAGAAGGACAACATAACAGAGTGGTCAGAATAAATTAATTCTGTGCTTAATAATGGGAACTCAAAGCGTAATATTAACCTCTTTGCTGTCCCAAAGCTAAGTTGTAGTGAGGAAACCAGCATCTATTTTATGACCTATCTCCAGGAAAAGAGCTATAGGTTTATGATCAGAATTTTCATCACTTTAGTGATACCTTATATGTTTTCACTTAGTCATCAGGATTCTAAAGCAATTAAGAGACTCTGTTGGTGCACATGAAATAGCCTTATCAGTTGTAAAAAAGAAGCATAGTTTTCTCTGTTTTCCTCCTTTCAGCTATCAAGGAGTACATCATACCTGTCATGTATAAAGAAGTTACATACGTTATTTAAAAAATACCGAAGTGGATATATTCTGCAGAAATTTTCTGAAAATTAACAGCAAATTCTTCAGCAAGCTGCTATATTATATCATACACAGGGAGAAAAACTAGCACAGAGTTTGTTCATCTGCTAGCTTCTGAATTTAAGCAAACATTTAATATTCCAGTAATATTTATTACTTTTGCAAGATGTTAGATATGTCTGCAAATTTAAATCCGATTCCCTCAAGCTGAAAGAGTTTTACTGACTCAACAATACAAGCATTTCCTGAAATAGAGGGACTTATTTCCTGTATTTTGTTAATATTTGACAGCACTGATCTTAAACCAGTAGCAACATCACACTGATTTGTAAGATGTTCTAAAGTAAGGTTGAATTTCTGTGTTACTGTATCCCACATAAATGTGTTTACCAAGCAATAATTACATAATAAATTAAATTTAAACTCCCCCAAAAGACCCCATTGTCTTTATTTAAATCATAGAATTAAGTGAAGTTAAAAAGTACAGAGGATCCAGCGGATGAGCTCTCAGCTATCAATGCTTTGTGGCCAGGCACTGAAGTGTCCTCTGCTTCATAGCTGGCTATAAGCCAAAGTCAGTTATATGCTTTGGGTTCCTCAAAGGAGTGAATCTTTCCCTCAGTGCTTAGTCTGCAAAAAAACCTCACAACAGCACCAAAAAAACCCCTGCATGCTAACCCCAAAGAACCCAAACCCAACCCAATAAAACAGGAAACACTTCCTAACTGATCTTCATTGAAGGGATAAAGCTCACTTGGAGATATTGCAAGCTTTGAAAAGTTTACCAGAGTATTTTCAACTGCATTCTATTTTTTTTTCAGGGAGACAAGATGAAGTTTGAGTCCAAAGAAGTAGTAAGTTTACTTGCTGTTTTTCAACAGAAATATCTAATCTCTGAACTTGCAGTGCATGAAGTTAAATTTGTGCATTAACCTGCACATAATAATCCTTAGTATGAGTTTACAAAGGTGTTTGATCATCTCTGTGAGCACATTGATCAAAATAATTGGATAAATAAGAACAGAGAGAAAAACAGAATTTGTATTTTCAGCAGTAAACCCAACTTTTTCATCGCTGTTTTCCTCCTTGCTTGGAGAGTGGGAGATTTTTTAACATTAACTTTAGCTTAAAGGGGTACTCTCAAACCTTCCCCCTCCCACAACAAAATAAGCATGTATTAAGAGCCTAGGCAGATCCAGAGATTAAAAAATAGACATTGCAGTTAAAAAAGAAAAGAAAGAAAGAAAGAAAATCAATACGTTTTCCTTGCATAAGGAAAACTTAGATTTAGCTTCACTACAATTTGTAATTTCCACTACAAGGAACAGCATTAGGATTAGAGGAGTCTTTCTTCCAAAGGGGAAAAGTGCAAGAAATTGCAATCAATTATCAGAAATTTGGGCCAACTTATTTAGATGGTAGAAAAATTTATTAAGATTTTGTTCTAAGCTTTGTAACCTTTAGATCCTTTTTTTTTTGGTGACTCTGTACTGGACATTTACAGCATCCAGGCCAATGTCAAGGCAGGCCTCTATATTATAGTGACAGTTGCACTAATGCCAGAGATAATACAGTTTCCTATAACACATTAAAGATTACGTCCACCCTTACAAAGAAGATCAGGCTGAGAGCATATGGTCAGCTCTTCAGCTTCCATGACCTCGGGCACTTTGCTTTGTTCTTAAAATATTGTTTTGTCCACCACTGCCCTAAAACATTCACAGTAAATTTGTCAAATCATCAGCAGCGGTGGGTCACGTGTATTCTGCATTATTTGCCATTCCTGCAGACCTTGTATCAGTTTATGTTTGTTTGCTTTGGAATTATTGATGAAAATGTTATACTGTAGAATAAGAGCAAATCCCTTCAGTGATAATAAGGCACCTGTCAATGAGCAGATTTTTAAAACACTGATAATTATCTTAAATTTTGATTATTCTACAATTCAATTGCATTACCAAGTGGTATCAGAGAATATGTGCATGTATCCATGCTTCCTTTATGAGCTTTCAGTTTGGAAACTGCATCCCATACAACTTCTATCCATTTTCTTGTTTCCCATAATAGTTATCCCAGAAAGAGTGAGAGTGTTGGAGACTTGGATTCATTCTGACCTGGTTCTTTCCAGGATCAGCTCTCTTGGTCCTCCTGATGAAAGGCTTTCTAAGGTGCAAGGCAAAAAGCAGTTTCCCACAGACTGTTGCTGAAAAATTGCTAAAAAAAGAATCCAAATTGGACTAGAGGAAAATAGGATGAGAAATGGAAATAGAGAGGTGTATCCCAAACCAGATAATATAGAATCATAGAATAGTTTGGGTTGGAAGGGACCTTAATGATCATCTAGTTCCAACCCCCCATATTAAATATATAGTATATGTATATCCAGTCTCATTGAACCATACAGTCACTATTATAAGGTGTAAAAAGCTGGTTTTAGTTCAATGCTATCAAGTACTTTTAGAATAAATACTATCTATTCTTACAATAGTTAGGTGTGCTCCAGATAAGCAACTTAGACCTCCTCAAGGTCAAGGTTTCCCTATTGCCAGAAAAGGATAATACCTGCAAGTTATATTTTTTGCTTAGACAAAATATTTCCTCCAACCTCTAAAATCTTGATTTTTTGGTTTCACCCAAAGGCCAATGGCTTTGAAATTCCCTTGGCCCCTCTTATCTTCATACTGTTTCACTGTAAGAATGAGGTCCTTTTTCTTGTACAGCTAAAACTTTTCCTGCTGCTGATCCAAGTAATTATTCTTTTTCTATTCAAATTAGGTCCCTCTATGGTGTTTCCTTTTCTTAATCTCTTTTCAGTGTTGCATTTACAGACAAGGTGATAGTTGTTGATCAGTTACCCAAGTAACCATAGCCATATTGCTCTATGGGTCGTGGGAAGGCCAAGTGCCATGCAAGCTTTTTGCTGAGTACTTCCCCAAGTAGATTCTAAAATAGTCTGTTCTGCTAATAATCTAACTTAATCCTCAGAGTTCATCTTGGGTTTGCTTTAAATCCTTGCTGAAAAGATTTACAAAGTCATTCTTTTGGTCAATAAAATAAACTATAAGAGGATTTTTACCTCTCTGTAACCTCCTGTAAAAGAAAAACTATGAAATCACTTTTTATATCTCTGCAGATTAATAAATTTTAGCAAAGAATAGTCCTATTCTGAGCTGCTTCTTGTATTTTCAAACCTAAGTGGGTTTTTTGCAGCAAAGTTACAAAGTGCAGTCATACCAAGTGCAGACACCAATACAAGTGACAGGAATAGTTTTGAAAAGTGTGATAGACGAATAGTAATGCACGATAATGCCACATTATGCCACCTACATTGTACCACTTGACACATGAAAGATATTTTTAAAACATCCAGGTGAATAATAGTTTGAAGTCTCTTCCTGTCTGCTCTCCCTTGAGATCTGCAGGTTTTTTGTGGGGGATTTGTTAGATCTAGGCAAAAAAAAAAATTGAACAGAAAAACCTTCAATCATGCAGCAAAAACGCATCTGGATTGTTTTTATTCATCTGATTGGGAAAAACATTTTCTCTTCTAAAATTGTTCTCTCTTCCAGAGGATTTTCATTCTACTTCTATGGCAAACAACCTGATAAAAAACAGAAGTTATGAATTCACAATTAATTCAAACTATAAGAGTGGAGATTTGGGTTAGATATCAGGAGGAAATTCTTTACAGTCAGGGTGGTGAGTCACTGGAACAGGTTGCTCGGAGAAGCTGTGGGGGCACCCTCCCTGGAAGTGTTCAAGGCTGGGCTGGATGGGGCTTTGAGCAACCTGGTGTAGTGGGAGCTGTTCTTGCTCATGGCAGGGAGCTGGAACTAGATGATCTTGAAGCTCCCTCCCAATTCAAACTGTTCTACAGTTCAGCAAGTCAGAAGTGGATTTGTGTAGGTGTCTTAGCAGTGGTGTTATTCAAAAAAAGAATGTTTCTACAAACTGATGTAAAGCAAGCATAGTATTTGTGGGAGTAATATTGAAAACCTCTAATTCTGTTTTAACCTTTAATAAGATGAGACTATCTTCAATGACACTGGTTGGCTTGCATTTCTCCCAAAACTGGAATGAAATTTGAACTTCTCTGAAAAAACAAAAAATTAAACTCTGCTTTGGGTCAAAAGAAATATGTAGAGGGGGAAGGGTGAAAAATAATTTAGTATGTTAAGACTAGTTTGATGCGAGAGGCTTATTCTGGCTTTTTCCAAACAAGATGTTAATTAACATCTCACAGGGGTTATTTTCTAGAGGGAAAAGTTGCTTAGGCAAAGCAACAGATGGTGCAAAATAGTTTATGTGGAATTTTCCTTCTAGGTGACGTAGGTAACACATAACACCGTGTTGCATTAAGGAATGTTTCATTGTGTAGCATGAAGTTGATGAGTTTTGACAAGTTAACATATTGCCTTTAAATGAAGGTGTTAGATTCATTTAATGAAAGGAGATATATGTTATTCTCTATACTCCCCTCTGTCTACAGAGGCACTACCAAGAACTTTTTTACTGAGAGAGTTTTAGCTGCTGTATTTACTTATTAGTTGTCATATACACATATGTCCCATTTGCCAACCTATTATGGCAAGGGACACACTTTAGGGCTGTTACTGCTTTTGCTTCCCCTTACTCCTGTAGCTGGGAGAGTCTGCAATATACATACTTAAATCTGAGGTTATGAATGTGTCATGCAGACCATTTAATTATATCAAGCTGGCCAATGAACATGGCTTGGAGGGGATGTAAATGGATCCTGCATGCATGAAAGGCAGCAGATGGATTTATTGACTTCAGATGCAGTCAGAGGACACAAAGTGACATTTATTCCTTAAGAACCAGAAACAACAGAACTCGCTGGTTGGTGTATCTGTGCCCTAACACAACAGATTGTGACTGAAAGGTTTAGCCTCCTTATGTGCTTGCATTTTATTTAAATCGGTTATTATTGTGTTTATATTTCTATCCTGCTAATCCGATTATTTGCAATATTTTTTTTATTACTCTTTATGAAATGACCTGAATTTGGAGTCTGTTCTATATTAAAAGGTTACTGAGTTCTAATTCTCTTCCATGTCAGTGATCTTTTTGTTTCTTCAAGGAAGAAAATCTAAGAATTGAGTCTGTCTGAGGTTGTGTTCATAATGTGGATGTGATGTACTGCAAAGCCTAATGGATGGATGCTAGGCATAGGCAAAGAAAGAACACAGAATAACAAGTTTGGATTGGCCATTATCCATCAGGAAGTTGTCTGGCATAATGCCTCTGCTGCCTTTCATGTCTTTAATTTTCTTCTGTCTTGAACAAATACAAATGGGTATAATGACTTTGCTTGTTTTTCCTGTAGTTTCTGGGCGTACACACTTCTACTGTATTTTTCTAAACTATTTTTCCAGCTTGAGTCTCGTTTTTGAGACTTTCATTTCATCACTCCGCAGCTCTTTTCCATCCATTTTTCAAAAGAATTCTCTCATTTGTATGGAAATTTTCAAGCAGACACTTCCTTGAGCTTGCAGAATCACCAGGAACTAACAGAAGTAAACAAATGAAACACCTCACCCTTAGGACTGAGCATAAACTATTTGCACTGCATTTTATGGATGCCTAAAAATCACTACGCAATACCAGAATCCATGCATGAAGAACTGATTTGAGCTTCATTGCCTTCCATGGAGCTGCAGAAATGATAGGCTGACAACTGAAAGAGTGTGAAAGTGTGTCTTTCTTATATTATCATCTATTTCTGTCCTCTTGTATCCACTTGCTAACTTGAGGTAGAAACGAATAAGTAATCTGTGTGGCTGAGTGAATTAAAAAACTGTATGCAAAAAAGAATCCTATAGACTCTTTTCATTGCTGTGCAGAGGCACAAAGAACAATGACACCAGCCATACATAGGTATGACTGTCAGATACATATGCTCCTGTCTTCCATTCCCTATAACTAGCCTCCTATATCTAAGGAGGGATTAGATCCCCTCATTTGAAATGTCATCTCCTTCCAGCTGCTTGGTTCCACCAATGCACCTAACTACTTCCCCTTGTCTTCTGATACAGAATAAAAACCGACAAATAACAGCAAGCCTCAGAGAGTTTGGCATTGTAGTCCCAGTCCCGCATGGTAACTCTCACTGGCTTGAGCACAGACTTTGCTCCTTGGGATTCAAAGCCACTGGCTTTGTGAAAGCTGAAGGAGGAATGAAAGATGTCCCTCTGCTCAAGTACAGAAGACAAAGAGTGCCAGTGTCTGCTTTCCTGCAGCAAAACAGTGGTTGGTTTAATGGGACTGATCTTCCCATATACACCAGTGGTATGAGGCAGCTTTGAAAGGACAGCTGAGATCCTGGATTTCTCCCTTACACACTCAGCAGGAGAGATGATGAAAAAAAGAAAAAATAAGAAAGCTTGATGCACCCTTGAGCGAAAGTTTGCTGATAAAATCAATAATGAAGTGTCTCTCTCATAGTTTGTCCTCATTTCATCTGCTAAACAAGAAATTTTCTTAGGTCTGCATGATGCCTTAGTTTAAAAATGTGCCTTTTTTTTCTTTGGCAGCTGCAGCTACCTCAGCTTCAACAAGTCAACATATCAGCACTAAGCAGGCTGTGCATGCTTTTTTTCCCCATGTTCTCGGAGGGAATAGATGTTATCCTTCTAACTACAGATTACTAAGGCTCCCCAAGAAAGTGAAGGCTATAGACACATGTGGATAACCTTTTTAAGTGGGTCCACTTCAAAGGAGTCATATCTGAGACAGTAAGATGTAAGTTAGCAACAAGATTAATCTCATGGTAAATTGCTAGTTATGAAAATAGTAAGAAATTATTTTTTAAAAAAGTTGTACAGTTTCTGCACAG
This sequence comes from Turnix velox, assembly GCA_013400935.1. Classification (NCBI taxonomy): domain Eukaryota; kingdom Metazoa; phylum Chordata; class Aves; order Charadriiformes; family Turnicidae; genus Turnix; species Turnix velox. The sequence goes on along the minus strand of VZTY01028883.1, from coordinate 193,093 downwards.
CCTTGTTTGAAGACCCATTTGGTAACAGCAGGTAGGAAACACTGGCTCAATGCAAAGCTGTCAGCTCTCCTTCCCTGCTCTGAGAACACTCTCTCAAAGGCACTGGACTTTGAGAACTTTGGTGGGGCTCATCTTCTTCACTTCCCCCTGGAAGATGTGAGTAAGGGCTTCTTCACTCTTATGAAGGCCAAAGAGAAAGATTTCCACAACTGAAGCAGAGTGCCTGAGGGCTGCTCAGAGCTATGGTGCTATTTTTTCTGCTAGCAGGGATTTTTTTTAAGGGAGGTTCTGCAAAGTTCTGCATCTCAATGTCATATTGGTCCCTGAATCTGATGCCAAATAGGTTGCTTATCTTTTAGGAAGAAGTCAAATCCTACAATTTCTATTTATACCACCTAGATGACTTGATGAAAGGGGTTAATTGCATCCCAAATATTTGGAGTCATAAATCATTGCATTGTTAATAGCAGCAGCAACACTTTAGATATTTTCCAATGATTTCTCAAAAAGAATGTAATTTCTTTTGTATTTGAAGTGTAATCTGGGGGATTTTTCTCTGCTGCCTGGTACTGTTAGTTGCCTATTCATGGAAAAAATGCAGAGCTGGCATTTGGAGGAAAGCCTGTTTCTCCCTGGGGACCACACTATAGGATTTGCTTCTCTGAAAGCAAGAAGGATGATAGAAGGAGGGATACTCACTGAAGAGCTTTGGTCCATTGGGAAGCAGGATTTTGTGCTTCCTCCAAGGAAATAGCTCCACCCAGTAATTCAGAGACATATGCCTCATGAACAGACACTGTTGCTGTATGGATCAAGTTTTCCATCCTACGAAGGCTGTGAGAGTGATGCTATGGAAGGCAGAAAATGAGCTGGTGGCATCTCTTGGCTTGGCTTGCATCATGCTTTCCACTATTATGGATGTTGTTTGAAATGAGATAGATGTTTAGAAAAACAACAGGGAAATTCCCCAAAATACAGGTGAGTTATTTTGCATGTCCTGTGAAGATCTCAACACAGCTTTGCCATACCAGGGAGGGAAGGTGTGCAGAGAGGATAAGTGTCATCGTGATTCATCTACTAAGCTTTGTTTGTGCTGACTGACTTCTCTATTTTTTGTCCATCTGGACAGGAAGTAAAAGGTAATGTGTCACCTTCTAAGTGGGATTACTACAAATGACGAATAAAAAGAAATGTCAATTAGTTTCCCACACAGTTAACAGTAAGTACCTGTAGTTGGAATGAATCAAAAAGGAAAACCAGTTTGCAGTGAGAGACTCACTCACATTGGGCATTTGTACAATAGGAACACATTAAGTTCACATAGACTCCTTAATTTTGGCATTTTTTACCTCTATGACTGCTTGTTTTGGTAGCTTCAACATTAATTTAGGGCAATTATTCCACTGTATGAAATACACAGGTCATATTCGGAACTTACGCAGCTTATTTATGGAGGCACAGTCTGTCACTGGAAACATTGAATACCATGTGGGTTAAGGAATGTTAAAGAGGAGTCTCTTGAAGGATGCATGGGTGGTATTCCCTGGAAAGCATCCTGAAGTATTTTTAGCTATGTATTTTCTCAATGTGGGATGAAAATAAGCCAAAAAAAAAAAAAAAGGCAAGATGTATTCTATGTGAGTCTATATGACAGAATCTGCATTCTGAAACTACATGAGAATGGGAGCCTCTGGACATTGTCTCAGAAGAGAAGGATCATCAGATTTACTACATATTAAGTGGTGATTTGAGTGAGACTTCAAAATTATACTCCAAAAGTTACCCCAAACCAGAAATTTTGTGTTTTGAGGACTTGGCACACAACTATGTTCTGCCTACATGGAAATTAATGCCTCTTCATAAGGACATTTGTCTTATGAATTTCTCTGTGGATTCACATAATAAAATCCATGTGAAATTCAGCATAGCAGAAGGTGACAATCTTGGGTGGTTTTGTGCCCTGAAACACATTTTCAAAATTCATTTTCAAATGGTAGCATAATGACATAGAACCTGATTTAGCTTTCACAGGGGCAAGTTCATGTACCACCAAGAAGATCAGTAGTCTTATTTTAGATTTCCACCACAAGGACTGATGTCAGCATCTGTCCAGACTTCTTGAGGTCCTTGCTTCTCATGCTACCTACACTGTAAATTCTGATACTGTGATTAAAGACTGTCCAAGGGATTCATCCTTAAAAATCAGTCCATTAGAATTCCTAGAATCATAGAATAGTTTGGGTTGGAAGGGACCTTGAAGATCATCGGGTTCCCACCCCCCTGCCATAGGCAGGAACACCTCCCACTAGATCAGGTTGCTCAGTGCCTTGTCTGGCCTTAAGCACCTCCAGAGAGGGGGCATCCACAACCTCTCTGGGCAACCTGTTCTAGTGTTTCACCACCCCCACTGTAAAATGAATGGCTGCTCATTCCATGGGGGAAAATGCCAATGTCTTTAAAGGCAATCACACCACTAGGCCATTGGCACCATGCACCCCAGCCAAGAACCCAGCATCAAGCTTGGGTCTACTTTGAGCAGAATTGGAATAAATTTCCAATGGTCAATAGCTACAGGAGCAGGGACATCAACCTTTTGAAATAAACTGTGATAAATTCATTCCTATAGTGACCATATTTATGCCCATATTGCTTTTTTTAATGGTATATTCCCTCACAAGCTAATTTCAAAGTCCATCTTTGTCACTATGACTCCTTTTGACTTCGAAAAATAATTATTGTGGCCCAGCCTCCAACCCACTCACCTTTATGGTTTCTAAAATTGTTCAGCCAGTTGACAAAGAAGTTCTTGCAGATCATTCATTTCCTATGACTACTGGCATCCTGAAAATTAACTGGCATGCTCGGCTCACACAGCACCCAATATAGTTCAGATCTGAGGGAATTTAACCTCTTCCAAATAATCTTCTGCATCTGAAGGGACACAACTTTGAACAGGAAGTTCAAAGTAAACCATCCTTACCTCGATCTGCTTTCCTGAAAGTGTTCCTGTTTTGTGTGGAGACTTTTGTTTGCTTGGCTTTTTGTTGTTTTTGTGTTTGTTTTTTGTTTCCTTCTTTTAGTTTTTGTTTTCTTTTTTCTTTTCAAGAATCACTGTCAATTTCAAAGGTCTTGGTGTTACTACCATTTGTGGTTGGAGAACAGGCACCATGAGATTGTTCTTCATTGTCTCCGTATTTTACTCTCAGTTCAGCTTTGACTCTCAAGCCAAACAGTTTGACAGTGCAGTGCATCTGTTTTTTGGGGCACTTAATGTCAGATCTCAAAGCCACTGTAATCATAAGAATGGTAGAGTTGGTAGAGTTGATCCCCTGTTTCAGAGTTGTTAACAATATATTGAAGATACAATTTTGTCTTAGCAGATTAAACAGAGAACAAGTATTCTCTCTCTGGGCAGCTCTAACTTCATGCTGTCTTCCTGCAACCCGCATAAAATCAACATAAAATTACAAACTGAATGTAAACACTGTGTGCTGTGCTCTGGCTAAACCAACTGAAATGGAATCATATGCTCTTGCCTGATTTTGATCAAATTTGTGCTGCTACATGATGTACAACCACACAGAGTTGGTATTAAATGATCACAGAACCACTGTCTCAGTAGTCTACCACAGCAACAGCTCTGTGGTTAGAAAATTAAAGACATTTCATCTTAGCATCTGCTCTTTGCTTAGAATTACAAACATCCTCATCAGTGGAAGCTGTCATTTCTAATAAATAGACAGCTTCAATCATTACCGTCTAGGATGTCACTGGGAGCAGAAGATGGAAGATGCAGGAAACGTGTCTCAGCTGTAGGATTCTTAATGCTCTGGTTTTTATAGTATCCCAGACCTTCTCTAATGACAAAAAATACTGCTTTTGGGGCAGGATAAGGATTCTTATATGCCTCTATTTGCTCTAATAAAATATTTTTTTTCTAACTGGCAGAAGATATATTGTATTTCCATGTTTATAAACTCAGAAGATTTCCTGGTTTTAGAGATTATACAGTAAATATACTATAGAAGATTTTGTAAAATAGAATCATGGTAATTGATTATTTAGTTCTCTATAGAGCAAGTCATGAGATACACCTGCATTTGCATGACAACTTCTTTCAAAACAATACACAGTCTTCTGTTGAAAAATTTTAAACCACAAACCTTGTCATGTTACTCCAATGATTAATTTATCCTTGCTTTAAAATCTGTCTTTTGTTTTCTAGTCCTAATTTAAAACTTAGATAGAGTTTCTAATAGCCTACATGTAAAAGGAAAAACCCCCTTGACCTCTTTCCTATTTTTGGACCTCTAAGCTTTGATTAAGTTGTCTCTGAACTTGTCTTGTTAATCAGAACAAACTACATAAGTTTTTAAGGTGCATGCATGGAGGCAACATCAATCACTTACAAATACCAGAAATTCTTCTGTTCATAGATCTAATTCTACTTAAAGATCCAATTTAGCATTTTATTTTGGTTGCAGGTCTTTCACAACTGATTAATCTGAAGGTTCTGAAGACCTTTCAAAATCAAAGCATCCCCTAAAGAAAGAAGGATAAATATTTCCTACAGACTTCATTTTTAACTGCACAGCTTTGCATTTGGCTATTTAGAAATAACTTTGCTTATGTTCATCTCACCAGCCAATCTAAATAATTTATTTCAATGATTTGCCCTTTTCTTGATTTACTGTCCCCTCAATCTTCATGACATCTGCAAATATTATCACTTAAAGGCTGCCTCCCTGTCTCCCTCTGCTTGTTTCCATGGGATTCTGATGCTTTCATCTTAGAATCTGGTGCCTCATAAATCCAGTTGACCGGGAACCGCTCAGTCTGTTTGAGGTTCATCATGTTGGTACTTTTCCATTCAAACCACAAGCCTTTCCTCCTACATAGCTTCACCCACAGGTCACAAGCATAAAACCTCCTCTTAAGTTTCACAAACCTCATGAAGGAAAAAAAGCTTGCCAATAAATGATATCCCTGTTCCTACACTGTATGACTGCAGCAAAACATAAAGTAAAAAGCATCTCCAAACTTTGTCCTTAATTTACATTTTTGCTGAATAGCAAAATCTGGCCAAAACTTTTCTGTCCACCATTACCTTGCTTCACCTTGCCTGGTGAGGAAAGAATGAGCCCCTCAGGTATTTCACAGCTTGAAGGATCCACCCACAATGCCACAAGCAAATGTGGAGGGTCTTGCCTCCCACCCTGCACAGTCAGTATCCCAGCTGTACCACACTCCCAACAAACTGTGAGGCCAAGCATTTCTTCCCCACTATCCTGTGCTCCCCCCACCCCACGCACAAGGCTGTGAGGACCCACTGGCAGGCACATTACTTCTTCAACCCTGCAATGAAAGATTTCCATTATTGTGGGAAAAATCAGAGACACCTTGTTTTACCTGCACGTAAAGTAAGATTTTTAGGACCAATTACATTTCTTAGAATTTTCTTGGTCCTAAAATGCCAAGGAGGATGGAGAAGTAGACACGCCTGATCTATTTGAAGATGTCCCTGCTCAGTGCAGGAGGGCTTGAACTAGATGGCTTTCAAGGTCACTTCAAAACCAAGCTATCCTGTTCTACTATGGCATACTTTAATTTGGCAGCAATAATGCAGTCTGGAAAATTCTATTGGTAAACTACTTACACGCGTAAGGAATACTTGCTCATTAAACCTTGTTGTTGTATTAATAATACGAAAATTTTAACTGTAAATCTTCAGTAAGGCAATAAAATATTTTTGCCTAAAAACAAAGGTAAATATTATTTACATGTGACTTCCACAGTAAGTGACAAGAGGATGGTCAACTTCAAAACGCATCATTTTTAACATGAGTTGAAGATGATCAGAGGGCTAGAGCACCTCCCTTATGAGGACAGTCTGAAGGAGTTGGGGTTGTTCATCCTGAAGAAGAAAAGTAGCTGAAGAGGCCTAAAGAAAAACTTTCTAATAGGACTTGTGATGGCGGGACTAGGAAAAATGGATATAAATTGGAAGAGGGGAGATTCAGGCTGGATATAAAAAAGAAATTCTTTACGGTGGGGGTGGTGAGAAACTGGAACAGGTTGCCCAGAGAGGTTGTGGTTGCCTTCTTCATAGAGGCGTTTAAGGCCAGGCTGGACAAGGCACTGAACAATCTGATCTAGTGGGAGGAAGTTGGAACTAGATGCTTTAAGATCCCTTCCAACCCAAACCATTCTATGTTTTGTAATATTCACCCCTGCGAACATTTCAGGTTTATTAATGTAATATATACAGAAATATCCCTTTTATTTGTTTTTTAATTTATCTAAACTTGCCATGGCTCTGTATAGCTGATGTTAATTTTGGAGCTCTCCCATAAGCTGCAGGTGTTTCATGGATAAAGACTCTTTCTTTAATCAGTTATACATCTTAAATAAGGTTAAAGTAGCAAAAAAAAAGGGTTTTTTTCTTGTCTGGTAGGTCAAGTGCACCCTCTCTTTATTAAAAAGTAAAAATAGCTATGCAAACTATCTGATGGGATCCCTTGAAATTAATGTGCAAACACTATTAGAGCAGTACCTGAATTTCTACTCCACAATGAGTTAATAGACTCAATGAAAAACTTTGCAAAGCAACTTATCTCTGAGATAATAGAATTCAAATCACAGGAATTATAGCAAGAATTCATTTAATCTTGTTATACTTGGCTTAATTACTAAAAACATCGGGTTTACTTCATTTTGGTATTTGTGGAGTTACTGGCTTAGTGCATTTGCTACTGTCAGAAATATGTAGTATCTTAGAAAAGTAAACACACACATCCTTCATTCTCTGCTCTCTCTCACATAGCCATCTCTCTTCCTTCCTTTCATGCTTTCTCTGTAGATCAAATAATTTCTCAAATCTATTTGCAAGGTTCCCCACTGAGAGTATGTGCTTTCAGCATGTGCTGGAAATGAAAATAAATGGGACAAACTGCATGCTTGAAAGCAAGTACATACCTCACTGGCTTGGCCAAAAGAATACTCCACGGTCTTCAGCACTACATTCATCAACTCTTGTGAAAACTAATTTTCATTTTTGCTATGATGACAGTATTCTCTAGCTCATCTTCAAAACGCAGGAGCACCTCTCTTACAAGGATGGGCAGAGATAGTTGGGGTTGTTCAGCCTGGAGAAGACTGTAGGGTGACCTCATTGTGGTCTGCTAGTATTTGAAGAGAGCCTACATGAGAGATGGGGAAGGACTCTTTAAAAGAGTGTGCAACAGCAGGACAAGGGGTAATGGTTTTAAACTGAAAGAGGGAAGATTTAAATCAGATATGAGGAAAAATTTCTTACGACAAGGGTGGTGAGATACTGGAACAAGTTATCCAGGGAAGTTGTGGTTGCCCCATCCATGAAGTGTTCAACACCAGGTGGGATGGGAGTTTGAGCAATGTTTCTGCTTATGGCAGAGAGGTTGGAGCTAGGTGATCTTCTATGATTCTATATGATCAGAACTGTGGCCATGAGCCCATCTTATTTATTCAAGATGACCACATGTCTACCTTTATACTCCACCACCACTTCATATACATATTGTCACTCCTTTCACTTGTGAAAGCAATAAAACTACACTGGTATGTCTGTCTCTGTTCTCCATTAAGCAGGGGTATTTTTTTTTTGAAAAATAGATGTTTTCATTTTTATTTGAACACACACTGTGACAGACTTCATGAAGAAAACCAACCAAAGGAGGATTTTTGCATATTGATTTTCTGGAATTGGAAAGCTCACAAATACTGTGCTTAGTAGAATACATAAAAAAGATAAAAGGAATGACTCCATCACAGTGTCAAGTTGTTGGGTGGGCTAAATTCTTTCCATTTTCCATAGAAATAATTCTGCCACCTGTTTTCTCCTTTTTAAGCATCAGGACAGAGGCAAAGCTCTTTTCCTTCACTCCAGTTTTGTCAATATAAACCTTTAGTGGTTTATGGACTGCTTAAACAAAATGTTTGCTTTTGTTCTAAGCATTTCAGAAGTAATATATTTATTAATTCATATGTGATTTTAAAGTATCACATTAGCAACCCTTAAACTTTATTATTTGTTTCTCTTTCTCTTTTAGAATAAATGTTTTTCAAAATTTTGCATCTGCAAGGTCTGAATGAATCAAAAAAAGCTGATATTGAAGTTTTTGCCAGGCTTCCCAGTGTCTGTAACAACAAATGCAGAACCCCACCAGAGGTATTTGGCTCATATGTAAAATTGAGGTGAAGATACATCCTGTGTTTAATCACTTCAATTCTTGTACTACAAAGCAGAACTTTAAAAAAAAGAAGAAAAAGAGGAACTTGGGAATTATTGATCCATCACATAAACTTAAGTTCTCCCCAAAATAACAATATATCCTTTTGAAATACTTGGCAGATAACAGGGAGAGGTGTAACAAATACACATTTTTCAAGGACAAATTATGTCAAACAAATCAGGCCTGTGGATGGTTTAGATATCTGGTAGATCGATGTAATAAAACTTTTCACAGTGTCGTGATATTTTCCAAGGAAACCACCAAAATATTCCTGGGATCTCACAGAACCAGTGACACACTGCTGTGAGGAAGCCCTGCTTCACCATCAGGGTCATTAATGGTCAGGATGATCAACCAAGGAGCAAGTTCATCACACCTGGACAAACCCAAGCTGATGTTATTTAAGGTAAGTCCTCAGCTGGAGCATGGTGCCCAATGGGCACTGCATGTCAAACAAGGCACAGGCAACACTTTTGGAAGTGTGAGCTGAGAGGTCAATAATGAGAGTGAAAATTGGTCAGTTTAGGGTAGAAATGTGTGACAACAACCTCCAAATGCGCTGAAAGTTATCAGTCAAGAGTTAAGGAATAGATTCTCCATGTTCACAGAGGAAGATATGAAAATTGCAGCATGGCAGATGTAGGTTGTTCACTAACTACATCCTGGGAAGAACACAAAGTCCTGTTCTTCAGGATGTGAGTAGACAGTGCCTGTAGAAAATGGTCTGAATAGACCTATTGCTGCCTTGGTCCAAAAGATTCAGTAATATCCTTGTGGAATGTATTAATACAAGCCTTCAGCTAGGGACATTGACAGAGGTCTTCAGTGAAGGTCAGCAGCACTTTAAGAAATCGCTATTTGCAGTCATCTGTACTTTCACATATTTCTGATAATTTTCAGGGTACTCTGTGGCAACTTAGGCAGCAGGTCAAGGTGGTCAAAGGGATGACAAACACAACCCATCCAGATTCTTTGAATGAAATTCATAAGGGGAAACACACTTTGGTCTCACTAGCCTTGATGCTGCCACTCAGAAGGAGGTGTTGAGCTGGTTGTTCACACCATCAGAATAAGCAGGAAATGCTGATGCTGGGAGGGAAAAAAAATTAGTGGGAAGATAATGAAGGAGTTGGTAGATTGTTCCTCCACAGCTCTGCTGCTGCCCCAGTAAAACATTCTTCCCCAAGGCTTTCTTCTCACTGTGATTTCTCTCTTCCTAAAGCTCTTAATTTAGAAAATAGACAAATTTCTGCCAGCTGCATAAGTAATTTTCTCCTTCTGAAATACAAAACTCCAGGGAATTGTTTAGAAACATCCCGTCTCTTACAGGTATGTGCAGAAGTGGCAATTGGAGTAACAAGAGAAATAACAATAATAATAAACAATAAATAATAGTAATAACAACAATAATAATAATGAAGAAGAGAGAATGCACATGGTGGAGAAAGTCTATGAATGAAAATTGTAGGCTAAAAACATTTGTCAGGTGCCACATGGAGACAATCCCAAGCAGCAGGCATTGTAAACTGGGAGAAATGCAGAATTTCTACAATGAAATAAAACAGAAGGTGGTGGAATTCAAAGAAGCTAGCAGGATTCTGCATATAAATGCTACTAAAAATATATAGTTTTATTTTTAAATTTTCTCAATTCATTCTATTACTTCACTTCTGTCTGAAGTGTTACTAAGTTGAGAGTTATGTGCCTTTTGCTCTGCTTTTAGTACATTCACTATTTTAATGGCTCACCGCAAGTTGTTAGTACCTGTCTGTGTGGCATCAGCTACCCAGCTATCATGTTGATGAAATGCTACCTTCAAATGTTATGCAAAATTATTTAAAAAGGAAAAAAAAAAAGAAAAGCACCAGCTGGTGTGTTTACAGTAAAGAGGATGGAATGGAGAACAACATTTCCTTGAAGAATTTATTCAAATTAGTTTTGTGTGCTATGTGCCAAGAGAAGAAGGAAGTTTTGTGTTAGCACAAATTGATGAAAATTAGGAGATACTCTTTACGTGATGTATGCTAAAGGCAGTGCTGGTGGGGAAAATGCAGAAAAATGTAAAAAAACCCCTCATTCTTTTCATGTTTTTCTACCTCAAATTGGGAACAAAACTGAAAGCTTTTTTTTTTCCCTCAAGGACTGAAAATGCTTAAAGAGGTGGAAACTTTCTTGTGAATCTATAAGCACAGCACTGAAATCAAAAGCTGTACGTTTCAGCATACCCAATCCATCCAAAATATTTTGCTCAGAAAAGGCAAGCATGTGTTACTATTTTCAATCCGCTTCATGTAAAAAAAATGTCAGTAATGAAACATTGGCTTTGTTGCTCCAGTTTTCACTGAGTCATGAGGAGTAGAGAACAGAAGAGATGGAGGGAGATGAGGCATCTTTGAATACAGAAGACAGAGCAAGAAATTCACCACGAAATTCATCCCGAAATGTCTAGACAAAGTAGAAAAAACTTGAAAAGAATAAATAAAACAAACAACCCCAACAAACAACAAGACTTGGAACAAAATCAAAAAGATCAATTAAATTAAACCAGCCCCCAGGCTGTGTTGGCGATGTTTTGATGCAGTTTGGTAGAACAGCTAGGAGAATCATGATCTGTTCCCAAGCTGATTATGAAGTCCTGCCTCCAATGAGCTCTTCTCCCAACCCAATGTCTCTGTCTTGTTAAGGATCATTCATTTTAAAAAACAGCTTTGCTACCTCTTGGTTAACAAAGTTTATCCTTGCCTCAGGCCTGACTTCACTTCCCTCGGCCCTCTGCAGATGTGGCAGCACAGCCCTGAACACCAGTCAGAAAATCTTGTGATTCTGACAACTGTCCTCAAATTCCATGTTGGCTTTGACAGAATCATATTTTTCAGCCAAATATTTAAACTTGATTTTCATCCAGGTCAGCCATGCAGCACAGAGATCTTGGTCTTGGCAGAAACTGTGCTCTTCAACCTGGAGAGCCGAGCTCACAAGCAGGGAACTCACACAGTGCAGGGCTTCAAAATCTGTTCCCCCCCACCATTCATCCTTCCCAGAAAGAAGTGAAAAAACAAATTGGGCATTTGGGACCCTGAAAGAATAAGGCTGAAGCTGCATTGCATGGGTTTCATTTAGACCCAGCAGGATCTGTGCATCGGCTGATGTCTGCCCTCCTTTATCCCACTAGACCTTGAAACGTTCCTTCAACCTAAGTAGGTTGTTGTAATCTTCTGGGGCCTATACTAGCTTTCCACTTATGGAAACCAAGCTTTGAACTTCAGGGGGTGAAATGAGGTGGAAGCAATTGTGCTACCTAGTCACAGGTATAAGATTCAGGGCACAAGAAACAGAAAAGGCACAGTAAGAATCTGAATTTGAGTCAAAGAACTAACTTCAAGTCACCTAAAGTTCCTGTCTATGAGTTTTCAACTTTTGTGGTTCAGCAAGCAAGGAAATGTGAGGCACCAGCATGACATACATTTCATAGCAGGTCACTTTTGCCACAAAGCCCCAGCCTGGCCAAAGCTAAAGAGGCCAGATGTCAAGAAACAACCATCATGTGAGATCCTCTGGTCCATCATGAGGAAAGGAGGGGAGCTGACTAATCTTTCCCCAACACTCATTCTTAGTACAACATTTCTCAGCAGTATCTCACAATCAGGGGACAAAAGGAAGGAGACCAGACACCCTTGGACAACTGTTGCTCACTATTAGTTTCAGAAGGCTGCCTTCTAAAAAAGTAAAATGCTCTAGCTCATCTTGTTTGCTTCCTTCCGAGGTTACACTCTCACCATCAAAGCAGTTCATCAACAGACCGCTGATAAACTTAATATCAACAAAAATAGTTCCTTTTTCTGCTGCTGGGTGAAAAGTGGCAATTTCGGTTCCTCAAATACTGCTGTGGTACTTCTTTGGGCCTGGCTTCAGTGTGCGCCATTTTAACTTAATGGTATTTTTCTGTAGGCTTAGTTAAATGCATAGATAAGACTTCACCTTTTTTTTCAGCAACAGCACTGCTTTTTTGTAAATTGCCAATGTATTTTGCAAAAGCTTTCAAGTGGCAGTGTGCCTTTAAAAAGCTTTAAAACACAAAGAAAAAGAATATAACTTTAAATAAACCTATTATAAGTACAAATTCTTTTCTTCTTACTCGTGAAATCCGACTCCTTTTCTGGAGTTTGCACTTGGAGATTAGTCTTTATAATCAAGTAAGCTAGCTGCAAATTCAAAAGGGCAGGCTGGAATGCAAAGGAATAAAGAAAAAGTGAGGTGAAGAACACCATTATTTTGGATGATGACCGAGCTTTATTTTCTCACTTCCTCCTGTAGTCTTTTTAACTCTAGTATCTTGAAATGTAACCTTTCATGGATCCCAATGTTCTGCAACAACCAAGAGAAATAAATGAGTGAGTCTTGAGTTTAAACACTTCAAGAGTGGTAACACGGTTTGCCAGGGCATGGAGCAACAAGTAAGGGGCAATGATTTTAAACTAGAGCAGATTTAGATCAGACATAAGGAAGAAGTTCTTTACCATGAGAGTGGTGAAGCACTGGAACAGGTTGCCCAGAGAGGTGATGGAGGACCCATCCCTGGAGACATTCAAAGCCAGGCTTAATAAGTCTCTGATCTAGTTCAGGATGTCCCTTCTTACTACAGGGAGGTTGGACTAGATGGTCTTTGAAGGTCCTTTCCAACTCCACACATTCTATGATTCTATGAACATGCTGGCTAGTGTTCGAGGCTGTTCAGAAGACTGAGACATACATACTGTGTATTAATAAAAAGCATAACGGAGGACAGAGAAATCCTTCTGCTCCATAAGGCAGCGCAGTGGTCCTGGAAGTGAAAGACACGCTGTGTCAGACATGGCCTACATATCTATGCTGTCTTTTCTACAGTGACAATGCCACGTCCCAAATCCTATTTAATGTACATACAGGACCACCTGGCACCTCTTTAGGGGGAAGAGGCTGCCCAAAGTGGGTTAAAATGTGCATTATCACGCTCTCAGAGGATGAGTGCTTCCTCACCCCTGGGACTCCCACCTTGACCCCTCCCGGTGCCCATAAAGGGCTCGGCTGGGAGCGAGAGCGATGCTCAGGGCAGCGCTGCAGGGACACCCAACCGGGTCCGTCGGGGCTGCAAGATTCTGCTCCGCGGGGGAAGGGGAAGAGGGAAAGAGACACCATTCCGGCGAGGCATTAGCTGCTCCCGTTGTGCCGAGGGGGGATTTTCCCCCCGCTCTGCTCCTCTCCGCGGGGAGCATCCTCGACCGCCGGCCCCGCCGCCCCACCGGCAGCCGAAGCTGTAAACCGGCTTATGCCCAAGGCGATTTGACCGTAATCCGCTGTGTTTCCCGAGGAGGGGAAGAGTCGTGGTAGAGAAAAAGGAGGTGGAGGGTGTTCATGGTGCCCGGGGAGCCCCCGGAGCGGCTCGGCGGGCGGGC
>VZTY01028883.1:152506-171534 GCA_013400935.1 Turnix velox | reverse complement strand
CGGCCCGGGGCGGGCGCGCTGCCCTACCCTTTCAGAGGGTGGGGGGTGGCGGAAGGAGGCGGAAGATGGCGGTCGGGCGACGCGCTCCACTCCGCCAGCGCCCAGCTCCGTCCCCGCCGCCTCCGTCTCCTCCCCTCCGCACCGCCTCTTTCCCCACCCCTGCCGCACCGCCTCCTCCTCCTCCCCGGGGAGGGGAGCGGCAGCGGCTGCCCTGGCTGAGCCGGGCTCGTGTGCTCTCTCTCGGCAGGAGTCCGGGAAGATGGCCGGGGCCGAGGCGGGGGTGAGCGGCGCCGGGATCCCGCAGCAGCCCCAGCCCCAACCCCCGGCGGCGGCGGCGGGGCCGGTGGACGAGTCGTCGGACAGTGAAGGGGAACACGAGGGCCCCCAGAAACTCATCCGGAAAGTGTCCACCTCCGGCCAGATCCGCAGCAAGGTAAGGCTGAGGGGCAGGAGCCCCGCTGCCTCCGGGGCGAGTTATCCATCCCTTTCCAAGAGCGGGGTCAGCTCCGGAGCCGCTGCATCCCGCCCGCACCCCCGGGAGTGGCGGCGGCGGGTGGTAGTGGTGAAGCAGCCGTGCCTCTTCCTTCCTTCCCTCTCCCCTCCTCCCTGTCCAGCTGTTGCGTCCACATCTGTCCCCGGCTGGCAGGAAGAGCCCCCCGGGGCGGCGGGGGCTCCGCGGGGGCCAGAGGGGAAACCGCCTGCCCCGGCAGCCGCCCTGCCCTGGCCAGGCGTCCTGGGTGTGGGGGAAGCGGAGGGTTCCCTCCCTTGCTTCTTCCCTTCCTCTCTCTTTCCCTCCCGCTCCTCTTTCTCGGAGCACCGCTGCCGCCGCGGGGATACCACCCTGCCCGCCCGCAGAGCGGCGGGGGCTATGTCGGCGAGCCCTTCTGCTCGCCGGCTTGCCTTCTACCCCCGTCTCCTTTCCCGGCTTCTTCAGCGCCGAGCCCGCCCGGGGTGTCTCGGGCTCCCGGTTTTTGGGGAGTCGGGAGTGCGGCTGCAGAAGAGGGAAACGCCAGGGCTGGCACTTGGAAAAGCGGGACGGGCTTGCAACTTCATCCTCGCCCGCGGGGCCGGGTACGCCGGGCGGCTGTCAAAATGTAAAGTTAATGCAATTTTGGGGTTTATTTTTGGCTGTCAAAGGCATCATTAGGCACGGAATTATCTTTTTTTTTCTTTGTCGGATGGTATAGTTACATCATGGGTTTTTTTTGTTGTTTTTTGCCCGCAAAGCAAACTTCAAGAAGTGTGCATTTAAAAGTATAAAAATAACACAACCTGACTGACTTTCTATGTGGGAAGGTCGCGTAACATTCTCCATAGTGTGTGGCCCACCTTCAGTGGTGTGGTCTTCAGTGTTAGAAAGAGGCTTTAGGTGCAGTGACAGTGGAATCAGAGTTACTTTTTGGATGTAAGTGGTTGGTTTGAGGGGCAAAGTGAATCCCTGCAGGCCCAGACAGATGACACTTAGCGTTTAATTTCTACACAGTGTGTTGTAGTTTCCTTACAGAGCACCCATTAAATTTAGTGAGGAGCTGTTTGTGATGGGGTGCTGTCAGGTTGTCCCCGTTTTTCCTTTAAGCATTGGCTTCACACGCTACATCCAAAGGCAGGCAGCCACCTTTAAACACAAAAACACTGGTTGTTAAACAGTAGCATAATTATCCCATTTGCAAAATGGAAAGTGATTTCTTCCCTGAAACCTCCAAAATATGATGTGTCATCCTATTTTATTGCTAAAGGTTAATTTTTTGCATTTGCAGATGATATGCATGGCTGAAGGGTTACTATAGCAAATAATACAAAACTACTACATCGAACTGGAAACGTGGTTCTACACTAACTTTCAGTTTTAACAGCACTTCTGTGTGGTGGTATTCAAAATGTTTCTGAAGTGACAGAGCATAATGCTTTGTTACTTGTAGTGGTGTCAAGTGTATTTGAAAGTTTGTTCTCTTAGTTGATGTATGTGTGAGGAAAGCATGTGGATCATGGATGTTATTGAAATGCAGTTTGTGAGGGTGAAATCCCAGTCAGTCCTCACCAGCAGTTACAGGTTGGTGGGAGATTCTGTACTTGAGGGCTGAAATCTGGAGTTGCTTGAAGTTCGGAGACAGCTTTACATGTGGTGCTTTTGCTTCTCTTGGTTTGCATTTCAGTTCTATTTATGTGGATCAGATATATACAGGAAAAGCTGACATAATTGGAGCCAGAAAATGTTGCTTTACAGCTTGCAATTTACAATAATATGCTGTCCCAAATGTAAATGTCTTTCTTTCCATTTAATTAAAAGTGATATCTCTTTGTTAAAGATGAAACTCATGTTAAATTATTCAGTAGCACTTTATTTTATAACTCACAATGCATTATTTAAAAGTAGCTATATTTAGACAGACAACTCCCATTTAGTTTAAGGGTGTTGTATGTTTGCTGTTGTAGTAGTTGGTGATCAGTGGTTACATGAAACCACTAGAGCAAGGAACATCAGGGAGCTGCTCTTTTACCCAGCTAGTCTCTTTCATTAACATTAGGTTTGTTAAGCTTCACTCGCTCCTTGAATGTGTTCGTGAGCTAAGGTTGTAATTAAATGGATTTGGTTTGTTTTACGGCTAAGAATAGACTTGTGAAAGAACCCCAAACATGTATATTACATTTATCATTGATGCTTGCGGGCCATTTAATGCTGTGCTCTCTTGCTCCGGAGGTTGCTTATATATTTAGTCCAAACATTTCAGCAACATGGTATTGATTCCTTAGCTCAGAATTATACCCGAAAGTCTTTGCTGGTAATTGTTTTTATTTTAGTTAAGGAAGATGTTATTTTTAGATGTTTTGGTACAGTTGATCATTTGTGAAAGCTACCATATGGTGATACTTTGCAGACAGAATCATTCAGGAGTGGATTTTTTTTAAACGTGTTTATAATAAGAGTTAGTGAATGTATGTTTAAGAGCAAACCCCTTTTGCTAGCACAAACAAAATAAAAAAATTTCTAATGCTAAACTGCCTCAAAGGGAGTTTTTAAGTTTTGCCTTATTCTTTCAAAGTAAAAACAAGTAATTATTTGTCTGGGGGCAGGGAGTGAAAAACAGAATCCATATTGGCTGATGTAATTGCTCTGAAGTTCATTGCTTGTTTGTGATACGCTAATTGTATGCTTGCAGTTCTACTTAGAAATCTGTTGTCTAGTTTTACCACCACTTGTCCCTGTTGAATAGCAACTCCCTCTGGAAATTGCTTGCTTGATTTCAGTGGAATTACTTTTACCTGCAATTGCTACATGAAACAGGTGGGTGATAGGGCCAGATATTTATGTGACTTCTCTTAAGGGTGTATTTTTAATTTATGCATGTGTATACCTCACATTTTTAGAGTACTTTAAAGGCATATCTCTGTCAAAATATGGCCATTGGCAATTTCCCTAAACAGAAAACTTGAAGATCAAAGTGTTTTGGTGTCTGCAGGTCTGAGAAGGAGAGAACAAGTTGCAGTGCAAAGGGTTAAACTGTTTTTTGGGCCAATGCTTTGTACTCAGAAGCTGTTTGCTCAACATCATACTTGGTTATACAGTGACACCATGGCAGTAGTGTCTTTAGGGGAGTCAGGACCAAAATGAACCAGCACTTCTAAAAGATTAAAGCCAGTATGTTTTAAACCTCATCATGGAAGCTGTGGTGTCTCTGGAGCTCGCATGGATTCCCTGGAGAAAATGCAATGCAATAAACAGGCAGCAGATACCCTGTGAAGTTTGACCAGTTTTGAACCGAAATCCCCAATGAAGATGATCAAAACAATTCTTGATTTCATGATGACTACCCACAATTCACTCCCTTGCCTCTAGTAGACCTGAGTATTTAGTACATAAGAGTCTTTGTAAAAAAAATTTTTGGAATATACATTTTTGTTTCTATGAGGATTTTGGAAAAAGGTAGTCAGGCAGCTCTAAAATAGTGTATATGATGCTGTACAAACAGTGTTGTATTGGGCATTTAAGCCATGGAAATTTCTCCACGCATCTGCATTACATTTGTCTTCTTAACTTTTAAAGATGCTGCGTAAGACAGGCAGTGTCGGTGCCTTTGTTAAATGAAACAGATGACTTAAGATCTTAGGGGCTTGCAAGCTGAAAACCCTACTTGTCATCAGCTGGATTGTACTTTCTTTAAAGTTAATCACAGTAGTGCAAATTACATTCCTAAAAAAGATGGTCTTGCTGCAATTCTTTGTAACTGGAACCTGTTGAGAAGGGAGGACTCAAATTAGAGCTGGCACTTTTAAAATTCCGCTCACCTTGGGGATGAACACAAGATTAATAAATGAAGCAGTCCCTGGATACTTGGAAGTGGAGCCGTTGAGTTGATCACAGTTATAGTTCCTACTCTTGCCTTGAATACACTCTCCTCAAAAGTGGATATAAAGAATAGCACTTTTATCACTGACCTGGCTTCCTACTTTAATGTGTCCCTGTGCCGTTAACAGGAAAGCTCAGCTGGATATGCATTTGCTGTCAAGTCTGCATTTGGGTATCTGGCCTGTGTTTATTTTTGGATGGAGCAGACGTTTTGGATCAGAAAATATAAATTGGGGAATGCAAGAAAATAGGGTGTATTGAGCAAGATAAATAGGCTTGTAATGTAGCCAGGAGAATGGCTTCTTCCTGTCCTTTATCCCTAGTGGTTTTTGTTAATAATGAAATTTCTGTAACATGGGAGATGTTCAGAAACACCAGTGTCTTATAATTAGTGGAGATGATACAGTGTTTTTTAGTTAAATGGCAAGAGCTGTTACTAAAATTGGATTGTTGGGGTCATAATATATTTTTTTTTTTAGATATCCTAAATAATTTTTAAGTAATAAAAGCAAATTAAGTTCCACACTGTGTTTTTATTGGCGTTAATGGATAACACTAGCCATTTAGCATTTGAGGCCTCACAAAGTTTCTAACCTCTTCCATATGGTGACCAAGTCCCAGTAGTCACTTCCTGTTTGTTTCTGGTATACATTTCTCTCCAATTACCGTAACTTGTTAATTCACCAAAATGTAAAGTGCGGTGGTTGATACCAGTGTTGGACTTTGTGAACATCATCCAATGTAATCTGTTTTTTCTAGCTTTGATATCTACGGATTTTCTCTGGTTATTACTAGTTGATTCATTTCTGGTTAAGAAAACAGTTTTTTTGTGTACCAGGAGCTCTTAGGAGAGTACTTCAGTAGCAAGTTTAAGCCCCTTGGGTATCCTGTATGTCCATTATGATTGTCTGATTCTGCACAGTGCTGTAAACTGCAGTGGCATGTATAGTGTCACTAAACTTTATCTTCGTGTTCACACAGCATGGGGCAGAGCTGAAGGGACCAAGGGTACAGAAATTGCCCTCTTCTGCCTACAGAAGAGATTAAAGTGTGCTGCAGAATATTTGTCAAGAGTATTCATATTTTCTATCCTTTTTGGTCTGCACTTAAATTAGTTGATTGTTGCATGCCCTATATATCAGTCCTAAGTGAAATGTTTTACCTACTCTTTCTCCACAACTGCTATAGAAACTCTGGAAAATTCGATTCTATCCTGGCATCCTTGGGTTCTTTAACCTAATTTTAAAGTGGGGTATTCAGAACCAGTTCATCAGTGTATAGTTCCAGATACATGGAGGCATGTAATCATGCATTTAAGATTTCCTTTAGATAGATGTATTGTTCAGCTCTAGTGTAGACCTGGATGAAGGAAACAAGTATGAACTCTTGTTGCTCATACTTGTGCCTCTATTTAAGCTTTCAAAAGAGGATTCACTGATGGAAAATTTCAGTCAAAGACATGCTAGTTTTGAGAAGTTAAAAATGACTGAGTGTACTATGTAGATGCGAGCAGGCTTAGAGTGGAAAGAGTTACACTATTTAGGGCACAGTGGTCATTACCACTCCAAATCCTGACACGTGTTTGTATAAAACTGAAATGAAATATGCTAAGGCATTTTAGTGATGCATGTATTGGCAAAGCTTAAATTGCTAGCTAAGTACCAGGAAGGAGAGAAAGGAGGAGCTTGTAACATTTTAAGTAGATATTTGCAAGCATGTCTTTGAAGAAAATGTTGCTTTTGATCTTTTTAAAAAATATTATTATTATTATTTCCTTAGAATCTTTAAGGGATTAATGCTATTTTGTACTGAAAAATGAGTTATACTTCCCCCTTTGGACATCAGGTGAACTGTGAATGTGAAAAAAGGCAAGATCTCATCTTAAATATGATTTTTTTTTTGTGTTTTGTTCCAAGGAGCTGAGGAATGCTTTTCTGACAAAAACATCAGGTGAAACACATTGAGCTGCTTATAGTTAAGATAGACATTTCTTCTTTTATGAAGCACATGACGAGACTAATTTAAGAATAAATGGCAACTGAGTATCCCTTTATGAGATGCCTTGTCTTACGAACTTCATGTGCACAGTCCCAGAGGCACGTAACAGCCATGCCAGAGCTCAGGAAAAGTCTACTTTATAGCTCTGTCCTTATCCATGTAAGACTATATAGGTATTTTGTGCACTTTTAAAATTGTTTCCAGAAATTACATCAAAATATGAGATGGAAGACTACTATATGACTAGCTGGACTAGTCACATTTGTTTGGATATCTGTAGCAGAATATGTAGAATTACAGTGATTTTGTAATTGAGTAGTGATCACATAAATAGTCTGTTTGGCAGCCACAGACCCTTTATCTGAAGGGAAGTACTGAATCCCCTTGTCTTGCTCAAGATGATATCAGACAGCTTAGACCAATGTTCTCACTCTGAAATACTCCAAAAGGCTAAAATTTTGCGTTTGTTTTTTCTTTTTTCTTTTTTTTTAAGTGATACTCTTGTTTTCTTTGAACTCTGACCAACTGTGCTTCTGGTAAGGGATCTATAGGTTAGCACACATAGCCTGGAGACCTTGACATCTGAGTACAGCAAAGTAATTATAATATGATAATCCAAGAGAATATGAAGTGTTGCATGTTTGTGCATGGATTCACTGAAGTTCTGGGTACACAGCTTTGGTTATAAAAGAATGCTACTGTAGTCATTCTGATGTTTTGAATGTTCCCTCTGATAGTTAAGGTGCAGTTTGGTTTCTTATGAAGGTAGTTCAGTAGCTCTCTTGCAGATGAACTACAAGACGAGTGTATTGTTCTGATTGACCATTAGGCTTTTGAGTTTGTTTATATTTATTCATAATGTCAGTGGATGTGACATTATAAAATTATTGACATCATGCCTTGCTTTATAATAATTTTTACAGTTTGATATTTTAGTAGAATCAAAGAATCATAGAAACACTTTGGTTAGAGGGAAGCTTTTAGATCATCTAGTCCAACCATCAACTTAACTTTGACATTGCCAATCCAAAGCATATCTCTAAGCTTTATGTCTGCCCATCTCTTAAATACCTCTCAGTATGGTGCCTCAGCTCCTTCCTTGTTTCAGTGCTAAATTCTGTGTAAAATTTTTTTGCAATATCCAGTCTAAACCTTCCCTGGAGCAACTTGAGGTCATTTCCTCTTGTCCTTTTACCTGTTATTGGGAGAAGAGTCTGACCCCCCACTTCTCTAAAATCTCCTTTCAGGTAGTTGTAGCAAGTGATAAGGCCTTCCCTCACTCCCCTTTTCTCCAGCATAAACAGTGCTAATTCTCTCAGCTGCTTCTCATAACACTTGTTTTCCAGACCCTTCACTATCTCTATTGCCCTTCTCTGGACCTGCTCCAGCATCTTAATGTCTTTTTTGTGGTGAAGTGCTCAAAACCAGTCACGGTACTTGAGTTGGGACCTCAGTAGTATCAAAACCAGGAGATATGTGGACTTTTGTCTTCTGTGAAGACAGGTAACTCTTTCACCTTTGTATTTGCTGCTGCCTTAGGTTACCGTTCTATCCTTTCCTCTTTTACTTCCAAAAAGCAAGCTGTGTTCTCCAAAATCTTTTAAAAACCCAAGAGCAGGCTACTAAACAACAGTGCAGTAGCCACAGCTGTTATACTGAGTTCAAGTCACAACTCGCATTTTGTCAACAGTGGAAAAAAAACCTAGCTTGGGGACATCCATAACTTACATCCTCTGCGTGATAATAAAACGAAACCTAATTCTTTCTTAATGCAAACATTGCATTTATCACAGCAAACAAGCTTAATGCTGACCCAAAATAAATATTATTTCATTGATATGCTAAAAATAAGTCAACTGCATTAGATCTATTTAAAAGGAAATAAGAGATTTAGTCTAGTAAAGCATTCAAGTTCATGCTGAAACACTTCAGTTGTCCGGTATGCTTTTCTATGATTAATTACTTCTTAAAATTAAGCCGGCACTTAAGTGCTTGTTGGATGTGGGCCATAAAAGTTTAGTACACGAAGTCAGAATGTGGTTGACTTATAAAACTTTTACCATGTATGAATTATTCTGATGTATTACACAGTTATGAAGAAAGAGCAAATTTTTTTTTTTTTTTCCTTTTACCCCAGCTAAGTTTTTTGTTGGACTAATGTTTCTGGTTAGGAATATTTCACCACTTAGATACTGAAAGCACAATAGCAAAAACCTGAGCTATACTCCTGGGAGAGTTAACGTTATTGTAATGAATTTGGCGAGGTTTTTAGACTTGATGGGAATTTATTTGTTTATTAGATGGGACGCCTGAGATTTATGATGAACTGAACCATTAATTTCCTTGCCTTTAAACGTTTGGGGTTTGCAAATGGTATGAGATTGTGCTACGTTATTGTCACTTAGCAACCTTAATAGGGTTTTGAAGCTGAAGAGGAGCTTGTGGGTGGTTAGCCTCCCTATGCATTTGCCGAGTGGGAAGCAATGCAAGCCCCTCTGTGTGCAGCCACCAGCAGGATGTGTGTCCTGTCCATGCTGAAGTCTTTCGAGATGCACTCGCTGAGGAGAGCTAGCCATGCCCTTGGTGTCATTTTGCACTTCTGGCATAGTTTCGTGCTGGGAAGATCTGCCGAGGTTTTTCATGCCTGTGGAGATTTAAGTGGATCTAAAGAGCTGTCATGCTGCTCTGGTCAGTTATGTCCTGTTGTGTGGTTGCTTAAATTTAGCAACCAGGTTTGACTGGCTTCAGTTTGACAGCTGGTAGTCCTTATTGCTGCTGTGGTGCTCTGGACTAAGGAGGAAGTTGATATCTTCTCAGCTCATAGTGAGAAGGGTGCTCTGGTTCAGCTTAGAACGTCAGAAAGCATCAGTGTGAATAACCAGCAGCCCTGTCTGCCTGACACCCAGAGACTTCTTTGCTCCCTGTACGCAGCAGTCTCTGTTGATCCTAAGGACAGCACATACTTCTGTGTTTGTTTTAATGCTCCCATAGAGACACCTTATTTCTTGTTTCCTCCTTTCCTGCCTGCTGCTGTCACAGTTTCTTCAGGAATCTGAACAGAAAAAGGGTGACATGCATTTTCCTTTCAGCCTGTGCCTCCGCACAGAGAAACTGCCCAGGACCAAAAAGTTTGCTGGACGTGGAGTGTAAGAGAGAGGGCGCAGATACATACGATTGCTTCTGGTGTGTGTGCTGCCTCCTTCGTCAGTAGTACTGGTCAATCTTGGGAACAGACTATTCCCTGAGGAGCTGATGACTTGAAAACTAATGCACCCTTTTTGACAGTTTTTCAGCTGTCATAATTTTTTGCCCAATATCTCGAGGATGTTCTCAAGAGTCTCGTGGCTGTTAAGAATGAAAGAAAATGATGGTGTTTGTGCTGTAAACAGTAATTCTTTCCATTGTAGATCTATTGTGATATATTTATTATGTATGGATTCCCCCTGGGAAGAGTGATGAGAGGACACAGGTCTGGAATGGGGAGCTACTGTGAGCGAGTTACTTGTAGGTGAGATGAGGAGCCAATGTTTCTGATTTAACCAGAACATTTAAAGAAATAAAAAATATTTTTTAGCATTTACACAACTTCTCATTACAGACAAAATAAACAGGAATAACCTTCAGAGACATCTATCCAATGTTGTTAAACTTAATTTTCTTTTCCCTGAATGAACTTGGTCAAGTGAAGTTTGCATATAACCTGGAAGTCTGCATTATTATGCTTTTGTAAGGGGAAGAGACAATTTAGTAAAACTTCATGCAGATCAGTGGACTGCATCTGGGGATTTTTTTGTTGTGAATGAATCTGGGCTAATACACATTTGTGCTCTGCTTCTTGCCTGCTTAGGGAAGCAGGCAAGCTTTAGGAAGTTAAGTCCATTGGTTAACATTTTGTACAAAGAACATTTTGGTCAGTGTGTCTCAAAGTATATGTAAGCTAGATGAAATTTATGCCCAAGATATTTACTGCTTAGATCAATGATCTCCATCCTTCCCCAATCCACTGGCAAATAAGCTTTCAGAAATTCAAAGGCCATTAACCTTCTCTGGGTCAAATTTTGTAGCTAGCTAGTCATCTACTAGCTCTGTCTAGTAGATGACAAGCTTTCTCCTGTACCCTACTTGATAGTATTATGAAAAACATACTCTGGGCTTCAAAGGGCTGTGTCCCTGATGCTGCATCATGAAACTGTTCTGTGGCTTCTTCAGCATTTCAAAGGAGAAGATCCTAATAAGTACAGAACTTCTGATGAGCTCTTGTCAAAAGCAAGCTATTAAATGTGCTGGCAATGTCAAACTGTATGCTTAAAAACCCATCAGTGCTTTTGTGTATTATCTCATGTTACCTGTTGTTGCCAGGTAAGTGCTACCACAGCTTTTTTTTTTTAAAGAATACATAATCTTTATTCCAGATCTTTCAAGCTTCACATTTTCTTTTTCCATAGTGCTAATTGTATGTACACTTAAGGTAATGTTACTTTTTACCTGGAGATCTGGAATTCTGTTTGTGTGTGTGCATGTGAAGCAATATCGATTTATTATTTTGCTTACGCTATTCAGAGTCAAAGAAATTTTTTTTAAAATCAATTTTTCACTTGGTTGCTGTTTGCACCACTGAGAAGAGATAAAAACAGTTAACATCACAGATTCTACTCCTTCCCCACCCTTCTTCAGCTGGGCATCTGTGGCCAACAGTTTTACAAAGGGCTCCTATTTCAAATTGCCCTTTGAGCCCATGGTAAACCTGTGTCCCTGGGAGCTTGTCTCATAGCAAGGAATTAGAAATGAGAAGGAAATCTCGTGGTTTAATTTTTGAATGAGAGAAAGTCACAGCCAGGGCAAGAGGCAAATGAGCTTCTGCTGAATTTTATCCTGAGAGTGATTATACCTTTTCTTTGAAATATATGCCAAAGTTATTTATAGCTAATCCACAGTTTAAATCACTGTGTGTAGGTGTGAGAGGTTATAGAGAGGGACTTTTTCTAGAAAAAATGTATTTGTGGGAGTTGTTACAGAATTGTAATAGTAATTTGTGTTAGAAGAGACTTTGGAAGGTCACCTGGTCCCACCTCAATGCTCAGAACAGGGACATTTTCAATGCAATATTGGGTTGCCCAGAGCTGGTTCTTTCTGAATGTCATAGAGATTGCTACAATATGGTTCCTGATATATTTTGAATTAAATGCTGTCTTTCTTTCTCTTACACAAGTGTCAAGGATAACCTGTGTCCACTGTGGAAGATTTGTCAGTTAAATAAGGTGTGATTAAATCCTTTAGAAATCATTTTCAATGGTACAACTTTAAGGAAGGTTTTTTAAAAGAGGGAAGTGCCTTTCTTCTCCTTTACCTCTTACAACATGGAGCAGGATTGAAATGGTGTGGTTGCTGTCTATTTATAGGTTCGTTTATGCGCCAGTGTACACTTATTATACCTAGTTAGGAGTATTCCAAGTAACTTTTTGTTTGCATTACAGATAAAGCTATATGATTGCAGATCAATGGTATGGAATCATGTCACGCCGTATCAAGGTCTAAAGTCTTTCTCCTCTCTCTAAATTAAACTTCGCTGAACTGATTGGTATTTTGATTAGTCCCCCTACTAGAGCTGTGCTTCAAAGGGTGTAAGGCTGTTTTAGGGTTGAAATGTGTGCTGCTTTAGTTGAAATTTCCTAGCTAGAATTTTTAGAGTCACTAAGGGGAACTAGAAACTAAACTAAATTAAAATCTCCTATGAAAGGAAATGTCAAGAACTTAAATTATCTTCAGGTTCCCTTCCGTTTCTGGTGTCATTCTGCATCACTGTTGATGACCTAGAGTTTGACAGCCGTGTAGTTGGTTGAGATGCAGTTGAAGGTGTCTGGATAGTGCTGTACCATCTTCAGTGTTTTTCCCACATTGCTGGAGGTGATTCTGCACCTCTTGCAGGTGGTGACAGATGACTCAGAGTTCATGCATATGGTACAGAATAGGACTCATCTACATGCAGCACAGAAATGCTTGGCATGGGGTTTTGATAAAGTGTAGGCTCTTTATGTCTTGGATATTCTTGCAATGCTTTCCCTCTGGTGATTTATTTGTCATGAAAGTGCTTACAAAACTTCTCAAGCTATGCAGTTTAGTTGAAAGAGTGTGTGTCTCTGATTTGAGCTCAAGCTTGATCTTCCCTTTTACTTGACCTTGGACCAATTAAACTTTTTCAGTTGTTTGCAACACCACTAATCTGTTTTACTGCAAGCATGTGGTGATGGAGAAATACTAATTCCAGCTCTTCTTCCCAAGCTGTTAAGCAGTACTAAACCTCTGATGCTTCATGCGTGCAGAATTTTGCAGTGCACAGAAAAGCCTGTTCTGTATTTTTCCTTCATTGGGGAGGTAGTGTAACTTTGACAGAAAGAAATGTATATTAAGCTGCTTGACAAAAGTAATATGCAGTATCCTTGGAAAAAAATGGTTCCTAGTGCTGAATTTTGGTGGAAGAAATTTGATTGATAATTAATATTTAATAATATGTGCAAGGCTGTAGTACTGCATTCTTTAGAACAGGGTGAGAACTTTTTTCTCTAGGTAGCTACATAGTGTATAAAACCATTCTTCATCTGATAGATGTTAGAACATTCTTTATTTCTAAGTTTCAAGGGTAGCTTTTGTTTTAATTGCAAAGTTGCCTTATTTTTAGATGAAAAGGTTGAAAATCACCAGCAGTATCTTGTTAAGTGGTATAATAGGCTGAGTTTTTCTGTTCTTTAGTATCTCCTAAATTTGACTGAATTTGCACTTAATTTGTACCCTGGGGAATGGGTCTTACAGGAGGAGTTTCAATACGTGCTATCTGATAAATGCTTATTCTCAGATTACTTCAAAAATTTTGTTTATTTTTTCCTAGCCATTGGTTATTCTCATCTTTACGGATGTTTCTTTCAGGTTTTAAAATCCAGGAAAAGCTGTGCCAGGCGTGAAGCCTGAAGTTCAAGCAGTTCCCTGACAAAGTTCAGAGTAGCGCCTATTATAGAAGCACTGTTTATATAGCTCCAGTTAAGAACATCATAGCGTGTCTGTTACAACCATCTCCTTTTATATATCGGCTGTAAAAATGAATTCTAAACTGAAACAAGAACGTGATGTTGATGTTTTATTGCTTCGAGTTAATATATAGTGAAAGCCCATTTGAGAGCATTCAAGACTAAATGCTGCTCATCACTGCAGTCTCTTGGCAACCTGTGCTGGGTCCATTGCATACAGGCAAGCAACTGCTTGAGCATCAGGGGGAGGTTTTTATCTTCTTCGTTATTTTCACGACTTGGATAGTGAAGAGTACAATTTGAAATGTCAGTATCCTGGGATTTGGACAACAGGGATGGATAGATTTAGTTTTCCTAAAAGCTTCCACAAAAGAAAGGAAATGATGGAGAGGGCAGCCAAGATCTTTCATCAGGGAGGTTTAAGTGGAGCCTAATGTGTGGGACAGCTTTCTTCTGAAGCGTCATCAAAGCAGAGGTAGAGGATTGTTTGCAAATAGCAGTGTAACTTGGGAACAACTTTCTGGGCAATGTCTTGGGGATCTGGAACTACATGTCCCAGTGAGCATTTAGCTTGACTGTCTCTTTTGGTGACTTGTTAAGTCTTTCTTTTTGTGTTTTGTATGTTTTTTGTTTGTTTGTTTGTTTTTTCTTTTTTTCTTTCTCTTTCCTTTCCCTTTTTTTCTGGCCTAGACATGGGCTTAGTGCTGCCAACAAGTAGAACTGTTGTAGCTTTTAGGTTGTCTTTAGGTGTCACAGCCAATAGAGACTTAAATGAAGGGTCAGTGTGGGAAAGGGTCTTTAGTGCATTGACAAGGAAGGATATAGTCCTTGATCCACTTCTGTGTAATCTCTTTCACTGGGCAGGGAACCCAATGTAAAGAAATAAGGAATGTCTCAGGAGCAGGCAAGAGAAAGTGTGTTATTTCAGGGCTTTGTGCACTAAGCTCAGTGCAGAAGATCACAGCAGAGAAGTTTATAGCAAACATGAATCAGGATTTTAGCTCCCGTAGATCATACTGGTTGCTATACGTGTGTGCCTAGAAATATTGTTGGGTGCCTTGGTCAGTAAGGTGACCTGTGTGTGTTCCATCTGTAGCATTGTGTCAGATATTGCCTGCCATAATGGCTTTGTAACAGCTTTTCTCCCAGAGCTAGGGATTCTTATGGGGCTTACTTAATGCTGTGGGTGGATCTTACGAAGGAGGATGTTGCCTGCAGGGCTGTGTTCAGCCTATAAATCACTTATTACTTTTCTGCAATCTGAGGCTCCTGAGGCACTCCTTTTTGTTATCCTTATTTTCCTCAGGTGGGTTCCTACCCATAAATTAATGATGTTATTTCATTTAATGGTTTGTTTTTCATTCCTGATACTGGATTTCACCAAGTTCCATGAGAAACTAATTCCACGACTGCCTGTCTTCTTAAAAATCCCAGTAACCCTTTCCATTTTCAGGTGTGAAATGATGATGTTCCAAGCCTTGTTTGTCTTCTGAGGATAAGAACTTATTTTAAAAACATTTATTTCCCTAATTTTCTGCTACACAAAGGTGGAAGTAGTAAGCTAGTGGGATCAACGGACATGGAAGCAGGTACTGAGTGCCCTGCTGTAATTCTTAAGAAAATTCCATTTTGCAAGGCCTGTGTGTGCTGAAATGTATATTCTTATGCCATAACTATCTATATTTATGACATGAACTTGTATTTTAAAGCCTACCAAACCAGAATGCTCAGATTCTTTTTTTTTTTTTTTTTCATCTTTGTGTTTCCCCTCCCAGATGACCTTGGAGATTCTTCAGAAAACATTTTATTTCCTGAGAAGGTTCTAAGTTGAGACAAGTACTATAGAATCTATTGACCCCTTGTTTAGAATGCCTTTTAATCTCTTCTTCAGTGGAACTGTGTAACTCTTAGACATCATGTCAAATGCCCGTGAGGTCTGTTGGTTAGAGTTGTGGGGAGGGAGGTTTGCTGACATGACTGAGCTCTTCAAAGCTGTATTCTGTTCTTGTGGCTTTTCTAAAGGAGCTGGATAGCTTCAAAGGACTTTTGTGTTGCAGTGGACACCAGGGTAGGGTGTTGGGCTCTAGTGGTGATCAGATATGCCATAAGGCCAATCAACAGCTGTTTTCTTGGCTGGGATAAACATCATGACCTGTTGTGAAAGCAGCAGCACAGGAATCCGATGCTAAGGCAAGATCTGTCCTCTGCCTGCTCCTCAGAGAAGCTCCTTTCCGGTCCTGGTGAAACAGTAGACTTTTGGAGTGTAATTGGATGTTCTCACCTTTCTTTTTTACAGCATGTACTTCACAACTACTTTTCGAGTGAAACCATGCCTCTTCCTGTGGTGGTGGTGATGATTATTTTTATTGTATCCTGCTTTACACCTTCAGCTGATTGAGGAGGTGTCTGTCGGGAGGACAGCAGTGCTGTACTGAAGTGCCCTAACTAACCCTAAATGAACTTGCTTGCTTTCTGGATCCACTACAGCTCTCTCGGGCTTTGTTCCTAATGGAGTTAATTAGCTGGGGTGTTACATCATGCTAAAGTGGTTATCTTGTTTCCAGTTCCAACGCGCTTCATTTAGCGATAGCTCACATATCTCTGCAAAACAGGGCATAGCATTGTTTAGACTTGTCCCAAAATACATATGAGGAGAGATTTACAGCAGGGTGCTAAGTTCTACTTCCTTATTTCTTTGGTCTTTGCATTGTAAAGAATTAGCTTCTCAGTTTGGAATGATTCATGCCTTGCTGCTGAAAAGCTCTCTTTTTGCATGCAGGCAGCTACTCTTGTCTCGTCTTTGTGTGCTTCACCATCAAACCTACCTTTCCACATCCTAAACATCCTGCTTTGCTCGTTACCTTTAGTGACTGCCCTAAAGCAGCCCTCTCCCTGCTTATTTAGGAAGAAGGTATCTGAAGGATTCAGGAGAATGGAGGGTGAGTTGCATGCTTCCACTTTACTAGGAGAAGAGAGTCTAAAACCTTGCATGCTCTTTCTAGGGACATAATTTGCTTTTTTCCCCACCTACATGATTTAATGAAATACTTCAAACTGGTGTACAGCAAAACTCAAGGAGCATCCTGGTAATTGTCTGTTGTCATTCAAGAAAGAAGAATCTTGTTTTCAGCCTCTTAATTTTTTTTACCTGTTTCCCCAGTAAATAGTTAATATAAAGTTAAAGCAGAAAAAGATTTGAAGGGCCCTAGTCCAGGTAAAAATGCCAACCCTACCCGATGGTCTGATCAGAATCAGAGCTTCCCTGGTTCATAATTTTTTAGTGTGTATGTGTAGTTTTTTTCTTAATTTGTTTGGTTTTTTAATCATCTGACCTAAGAAATACAGTTATTGTAGTTAACAATGCTGTTATAACACACACTGACAAAATCCAGATAACTTGAAGCTGGGCTGACACTTGATCCTTTACTCATACTATTGTTCCATAATATTTTTTCCTCCATGACATCATGAACTATAGAAGTGCCAACTTTTTTTTTTTTTAACTGCCTAACCATTTCTTCCTACGTGCTATAACCTTTCTGTTTAAAAATAACTCCTCTTTTTTGTTGTTTTGTTTTCTGGTTTTGTGTTTAGTGCCCATTGCAAGAGAAACCTGATGGCCACATGGAAGTAGTTTTGCCCCACATATTCCAGGCAGTTGGCACGTGGATTTATCTGCAGGGGTACAATGACATTTTTCTCAGCAGCTGTATCCATGACAACTGGGAATGTCCATGGTTCCTCTTCAGTTTTCAGAAGAATATAAATTCTTACCTTCTTAATGAAGGGCCTGGAAATAAAAGTTTTGCAACTGTAATCATGGCATATTCCCTTATGCCATTCACTAATGGCCTTTCTCAAGTGTTTTGATATCAAGAAAGTAGAAAAGAGGCAAAATTAATACATGTGTGTCCATGTGCACTGAGAGAAGAACAAGTCTGTTTCATGATCCCCTGCCACCTAGGATGAATGTACAACTGTTTGAAAAATGAGAGTAAGTTAATTTTATTTTCAGTATTGACTTCTGTACAAAATAAGTAATTTAAACACTTACATTCTTCCTCATAATACTGAACTTATCATTAGGTAATGCATTTTCGTATCACGATAGAATCATTCTCCCTGTCTGCCTAATGATGGGAGTTACTTCTGAGTAGTGCATGATCTGTCTATCAATGTCATCTTTGAAAACAGTGAGTGGTACTTCAAGTGGTACAGAAGTAGTAAATGAGGCAGCTCTTCAAGAGCACTCAAATTCCAGCAAATTCAGAGTGCTTTATTTACATGCTTTAATGAGAGTTGTTGATGCTGAATGCTCTTGAAAATCTGATGATGTTTAAAGTAGTCTCTTATCATGAACAGAGCAGAAGTTGGAGTATAAAACAAAGGGCTTAAGTAACTATATTTTCTCTTAAAGGGAAATCTGAATTCAAGGACAAGACCAATATAAACATCCTGCTAATATATAGGCTCCCAAGTATCTGTGATTTCTTAAGAGCTGAGATTTTGATTGCTGTGGAAATGAAGGTACAAGACTCGTTGCTTTGGGAGACTTGATATCCTCTTTTGCATGTTATCTCTTCTGTTTTCATGAGCAGTTTCTGGACATCCAAGAGGAGCCAATTGTACCTCATACCAGGTTTTCAGATAATTTGACACTTTAGGAAACAAGAAACACTATGACAGATGGTAGAAGTATTTAAATTGATTTATTCATAGTTACCTGTACAAATGCTGTCTATTTTTTCTTCAGATGAATGGGAGTGTGGGAAAGGGGATAAAACAGCTTGCACACCACTTTCTGCCTCTTGTTCTCTGGCAAGGAGAGAGGAGGGAGCGGATACCTTTAGCTTTTATGAATTTGCAGGAGAATAAGGGATCTGTAGAAGTGATGGAAGGAGAGACTTAGAAGGCCAGAGGTACTTTTGGAGAATGTGTTCACTTGAAGAAAGCACTGGGACCTGCTGATAAGCAAAGGAGAGAGACTTGGCCTCTAATGGTGTAGGGAGTTAGGAAGAGGTTTGTTTGCAAAGCATTTATATGTTTCACTTGGTAGTACTGAGTTTTCACTCTCTGTGGGTGTATTAAATTATAATAAAGCATTAGTTTCAGGGTTCAGTGTTGTTTGGGGAAAAAATGTGGAGGCTGGCTGGCGAAAGGCTCTGTCATCATAGAATCATAGAATAGTTTGGGTTGGAAGGGACCTTAAAGATCGAGTTCCAACCCCCCTGCCATAGGCAGGGACACCTCCCAGTAGATCAGGCTGCTCAGTGCCTTGTCCATCCCGGTCTTGAACACCTCCAGAGAGGAGGCGTCCACAACCTCTCTGGGCAACCTGTTCCAGTACTTCACCACCCTCACTGTAAAGAACTTCCTTCTTATGTCGAGTCTAAATCTACCCCCTTCCAATTTACATCCGTTGTTTCTAGTCCTCTCATCTGATATCATATTAAAAAACCTTCCCCTGCCTTTTTGTAGGACCCCCCTCAGGTACTGATAAGTTACTATGAGGTCCCCTCTGAGCCTTATCTTCTCCAGTCTGAACAACCCCAACTCTTTCAGCCTGTCTTCATAGGGTGGTTGCTCCAGCCCTTTTACCATCTTCGTGGCCCTCCTCTGGACCCACTCCAATAGCTCAATGTCCTTCCTGTGTTGAGGGCTCCAGA
>VZTY01028883.1:127315-152116 GCA_013400935.1 Turnix velox | reverse complement strand
CTGGTTTCCACTTGGACAATGAACCATTGACTGCAACTCTTTGAGTGCGACCATTCAACCAGCTCCTTATCCAGCGAGTGGTCCATCTGTCAAACCCATTCTTTTTCAGTTTGTGACCAGGATGTCATGTGGGACAGTGTCAAATGCCTTGCACAAGTCCAGGTAGATGATGTCAGTTGCCCTTCCTTTGTCCATCGATGATGTGACTCCGTCATAGAAGGCCACCAAATTGGTCAGGCATGATTTGCCCCTGGTGAAGCCATGTTGGTTGCCTCCAATCACCTCTGTGTCATCCTCCATGTGTTTTTGCAACACTTTTCGGAGGATCTGCTCCATGACTTTGCCAGACACAGAGGTGAGACTGACTGGCCTGTAGTTTCCTGGGTCTTCTTTCTTTCTCTTTTTAAATATGGGGATTATGTTCCCCTTTCTCCAGTCATGCCACCAGACGTCAGCTTATGACTGTTTAGGCTAAGGTTAAGAGCTTTTCTGTTCCCAAATAAGAAGCAGCAGCTATGGCAAACTGGGGAGTCCCTAAGGACAACCTGGATTCTCTTCTGAAGAGAAACCATTTTCCAAAAGTGAGAGCAGCATGTCTGGAGAGGCTGTTACAAAGTGGTTTCATGGAAAAACTGTTTTCCCATTAGAGCATAGACAAGCCTGGTTTATCTAATGATTTGTGAGAGAAGCTGGAGGCAGGATGGAAGCTCTTGGAAGGGGAAAAGGTAACCAAATGTATGTGGGTTTTGGCGTGGAATAAAGAAATGTCTTCTCTGCCTCATTGCAGAGCTTCTGAACTGCTCCACGGAAGGAAGATCAAAAGATTTCTTGCTGGAAAGGGTGTCTCAACCATTTCTCCATTGTTTTTAGCTCCCGGACTCCTAGCAAAAGATCTCAGTAGATTTGTCCTGGTGATTCAAACTCTGGAGCTTTGATCCTTTTTTTGGGATCAAATTCTTGTGAGTTTAGTGAATGAAGTAAATGGAAGTCCTCATTCTAAGCAAAATCTTGGATATGATAGAGAACAGAGCTCTTTTATCCTAGCAGGAAAGGGGGAAAGCCCTGTAAACTAAGTAATTGGAAAACCAATTAAAAGAAGATTGCTTCTGTGACGTGAGCATGGTTGCCTCTCAGAGAACTTTGATTTTACAAACAAAGGTGTCAAATGTAATTCTGTAATTAAGTGTGTTATTGTGTGTGTAGGAAGCAATACAGTACAATACAAAACTGGATCTTTTGAAAGTTTGGGCTACCCCTTATTGAAAGCTCATTTGGTTGCCGAAGTATTTCTGTACCACGGGGCTTGTGAAATTACTACATCCTGGTTAGGGGTCCACAGATTGACAGTGCCATAATCAGGCTCTGATCCAGAGGCATGGAGCCTAAGGTCCCTCTTCAGTTGCCATTTGAGGGTCCACAGCCATGACTGAAAGATCAGGATGGTGAAGAGCATCAGTCCCTTTAGTGAGCTTCCTTGTGGTTTATATAGCAGCTTGTTAGCAAGCAGTAATTTTCCATCCTAGGGCCTAAAGTCATCCTCTATCTACACAAATGTGTAGATGTACTTCTTAGAATCATAGAATGGTTTAGGTTGGAAGGGATCATAAAGATCTACTTCCAAACCCCCTGTCACCCTCAACCTCTTTGGGCCACCTGTTCCAGTGTTTCACCACCCTCACTGTAAGGTTGCCCAGAGAGGTTGTGGATGCCCGCAATCTGGAGGTGTTTAAGGCCAGGCTGGATAAGGCACTTGTTTCTGTTAGATCTTGTTCCTAGTGGACTTCATAGCTCTCACAGCTTCATTCCAACAAATACCATTGTATCTTTCCCCCATGGTAAATCCTTGCAGAGCCCCACAACTCTGCTCTCTGTATTCCCACAACAGATGCCTTTCTTGTCACACGTGTTTAACAAGAGGAAGAGGGATGTACAGGAACTGCCACTGAGTTTTCAAGAAGTTGACCTTGGGCAGTGACTTTTGGATGCGGCATGTTGGCTGGTTGTCTGCAGGTCACTTCAGGTTTCTCTGTGTCTCTGGGCAAAGGGTGACATGGCTGGAGCGGTCACCTTCCCATTTCTGTCAGGGGATGTAGATTGATGGGTCACACCTGCCACAGTGAGTCAGCAGGGCCACACTGGCATTGGCCACTGTCCTCCTGCACCTGCTGTGGGTGCCGGCCAGCCTTTGGCAGCGTCAAAAAAAAAAAAAAAAAAAAAAAAAAAAATATACAAAAAAAAAAAAAAAGAAATAACGATTCAAGAAACAGCATCAGGCTACTCAGTGGGTAATTTGTTGCCATGCCTGGAGTAGAGTGCCCTAAAAACCTCCTGCTGTTGCCTGCTGGCAGTGCCATGTTTGCTTCTCATCCGCAGCTTCTTTTTTCGCTTTTACATTTGTTACATCACTTGGTTGCTGGCAATGTTTGGTTTATCCTGAATGCATACCTGATGGAACTATTCACTCGAGAGCTTGGTATCTATGCCAATAAACAATATACATTGGCAGGGACTAGCATTTTTTCCCAGTGAATGTGTCAATGGTTGCGAGGACTGGATGGCAATAAAAACTCACGCATGATCTCGAAATAAGAAGCATAGTGTCATAGAATGTGTTGAGTTGGAAGGGGCCTTCAAAAGGCCATCTAGTCTAACCCCCCTTTAATAAGAAGGAGCATCCTCAACCACATCAGGTTTCTCTGTTAGAGCCTCATCAAGCCTGGCCTTGAATGCCTCCAGGGATGGGACCACCACAACTTCTCTGGGCAGCCTCTCAGTGTCTCATCACCCTCATTATGAACAACTTCTTCCTAATGTCTAACCTCAACCTGCCCTGCTCTAGCTTAAAACCAGTGCCTCTTGTTCTGTTGCTACATCCCCTTCTAAGGGGGATAATTCCTCTAGACCCCCTTCAGGTACTGTTAGGCTACTCTGAGGTCTCACGGAGCCGTCTCTTCTCCAGACTGAATAACCTCAGTTCTGTGAGCCTGTCAACTTTTTTTTTTTTTTCCCAAGTGTATCAAAATGTTTTTTAATAATCAACTGTTTTTTCAATTTCTTTTTAACTCTTTGTAGCTAGTTCAGCCAACAGTTCTTATTGAAGCCAATACCATAAGTTTTCTTCAGAGAAGAAAACGGCACGAAGCCATAATTCAGCAGCCCAATGAACTTCATTGTTTTAAATCGCACTGTCAGTTTGGTCAATCCATTTATCAATAGTACAGGCTATTACGCTAGAAAGATCTAAAACAGTGATAATTAACTCTGTAGCTGATTCTGTCTGTCTGTCTTTTGTCCGGTGGAGTCTGGAAGCAATTTAATAGAATAAAAAGTATTTAAAATTTCATTATCTAAAATTGCTTTCCCCAATTTCGTTCACTTTGCATGTTGTAACACTGAATTAGCGCGTATTCTGTTCAGAGCTGCTAATGAACTCCTTTCCATTTACCTGGTTACTCCTAGGCTTCTCTAATAAAGTCATGAACTAATAAACTTCAGAGCTGAGGTACAGCAGATGTATCTGGAAAAGTGTCTGGTAATAATTGACTGATCTTCATCTGTTTTGTTACAGACAACATGGAAAAAAGAGTCTAAACAATTTTTTTTGTAAGGGAAAGGGTTTTGATGTTGTTATAATTATCTAGCTTGATCTTCTTGCCTCTTAGATTCACATCGTCTGTATATTGTGTCCATGCAACATTTCTCAAGCAAGCTTTGAACAATTACTTAAAACTTTGTAAATACAAGCATTAATCTCTCCTTAGTTAGAGAATTCATACTCCTTTTATTATACTTTGCCTTAAAAAAACTGTTTCATTGTGCAAATAAATATAGATGCTATCTGAAATGCTTTTAATCATCAGTCTGAATGTAAAACCCTAGTGCTTTTTGAGGTGAAAATAGATAGTCAGAAAAGCTACATGAGAG
Source organism: Turnix velox (assembly GCA_013400935.1). Taxonomy (NCBI): domain Eukaryota; kingdom Metazoa; phylum Chordata; class Aves; order Charadriiformes; family Turnicidae; genus Turnix; species Turnix velox. The sequence continues at coordinate 148,192 of VZTY01028883.1, read as the reverse complement.
ATCAATTAAAAAAGTAATTTGCTGAACCAAACTGCTTTACATTGAAATTATGTTATTTGTGCAGCTAATAGGAGATAATAAAGGGAAATTCAGCTTATTGTGAATATAATAAATTTTTTGTAGCCTCTGAAAGGAGTGAGTTAGATGGGATTCGTCTCACTCAGTTTCACTGATAGCAAGGTAAGTCATCTACCTTGTCATCCAAACTCCTCCTGTAGCCAATGGAAAGAAAAACGTTCCCTTGCAAAGTAACTTGTCCTGTTCTGCCTGTATCTTTTGGGTGTCCCTTTTCATTTTTATCTCTTTCTGTTACCTGTTCAGGTTTTAATTTATCCACATGATGACCATCTGGCAATGGGACCTGCTAAGACAGAGCCTGATGGAGCAGTTTGCTGTTGATGCCAGAGGTCTCTGTGGGTTATTACTACTTTTCTTCTTCTCCATCGTCCCTATACTATAGGCTTTGGGTGTGCAGTAGCCATTCTGGTTTGGATTTGTCTCTACTGTGATATACATGGTTTCTCCATATAGTTGGAGAGTGATTTCCCCTGCTTACAAAAAGGTGACTAACTTGATGCAAGGTAGGGAAGGAGTTACTAAATCCGACCTAGCATTTAGGTCACTTAGTGAAATGCTGTATCAATTACCGTAGAAAAGCAGGTTAAATAAGAGCCCGAACATGGTAGCTGTGTATTTGGAAGCAAGAACAATTCACGCAAATAACTGAGTGCTAGTGGTTTCTTTAGCTGTGCAAGGCAAATCTCATAGATCTAATCTTTCCCATGCCCTTTTCCACTGCATGAAAATGACTTTTGGTAGAGCAGTTCTACCAGTTTGAGACTGCTGTGTAGAAGGACAAAGTGTCAAGTGTTTCATGATTGATTTTGTTAATATCTTCATGGAAAGTATGAATCAAATAGCATGGGAAAAGGAATTGTATTTTCATTCACAAAATATATTGGTGGATTGAATTTACACAAGACTTAGGACCACAGCTGTCTTCTGCACACACTGTATGGTAGGTATTAAAAAGGATGCTTGCAAACAGGGAAAACACATCTTGTAATGAACACCCATGCTGTTTCACTTCCCTTAGAGCTAAGTAAGTAGATAATACATGTAGATGATGTGCATTTAATGAGAACAAAGGCAAGTTCAGCTCTTTGATGCTGGGATATAAATAACATTTTTCTTTATTAGAAGACTGCTTTAATCAACTGCTCTTTTAGGCATGGAAAAAAAATTTTTTTTTGAAATATAGGTGTTAATTAGAAAATGTTAGTAGGAGGTTTTAGGATGTGTGGATGAGTCTATGTGTCAATTAGTTCAGGTGACCTTGGGAAGCAGAGGGCTTTAGTAGTGAGTTACATTATTTTCACTTTTTCATGTTTCTTTTTTGATTTTTCTCCCTTATACTTCAGTGCTTTTGTGCCTACACCACATTGTGCCTACACCACATTTGTGCCTCCACCCTCTCCACTTTGTATTTTAAGTTCCCATCTGTATCACTTGTGCCATTCGTGTTTCAGTCCTTCAGTTTCCCATAGGACAGGTGTCATCTGCTGCAAGGAGGCTGTTGTGTGACCATACAGTGTGCTGGGAGATGAGCAGGAGTGCTTTCTTTTTTGGCTTTCATTTCTTCTCATAGCCCCCATCTCTTTTCTGACCCAGGAGGAGGAGAAAGAGTGGCTGCTCTCTTCTTCAAGCTCCTGGATGATTCCGTCTTACCGTTTCTCCCCAGTTTGAACCAGACTGATACTGATAAGAAATGCAGATGTTTAAAAATATCTGAAATAGCCAAAAATGTTTTGAGTGTAGCTTGCTATTTACTCGTAGATGGAAATTTTCTTTTCCTTCAAAGTGTCCTGCTCATGGAACATCCTAAACGGGAAGCTCAAAATATTGCTTTATATAGAAGCATTTTGCTGTGCAGTTTAGCCAATCGGGTGAATTCTTTCTATATTAGATTATGTGGGGAGTGATAAATCTGACTGAGGGCAGTGGCATACAAAAACCTCGAGAAGCAGAATAGCCACCGTATGTACTGAAGATCTCATGTTTAGCAGATTTGTGAGGAAACTTCTGGGAAATAGGAGTTAGACTAGACTTTTGGTTTTGTTGAAGCTGTGGTTCTAGAGAATCACTTGAATCAGTAAGTATTGTAAGAGAATCAAGCCTGCAAACTATTTAGTGTATATCTGTAAAACCAGATTTCTGTGTAAATAGAAATATGTCTAAGAATGATGGATTTTAACTAAGCTAATTTCAACAGTAGCATTTAAATTCAGTACATTTGTGCAGCAAGCATTGTTTCTTCTAAAATAGATTTGATTTATAGTTGTCAGTATATTGGAGGAAATCATGTTGCTCTCTGTTTCTCAGCTCTTTCCAGTATTGTGCCTATTTATGCTTCATCTTCTGTTTGATTTAAATTTTTATTATTATTTTTTATTAATTTGCAGCCATCTCTCTCTTTGTAATAGATTCTGTCATCTGTAACTGATTTATTTTGATATGCAGTGGATGCCTAGTTCTTTGTGCAGCACCTGTCTTCTTAAGTTTTCCTCAGTTTGAGGTATATAAATTTCACTTACTTGAAACCATCACCCTTTCCCCCTCCTATAAATTTTTTTTTTCTCAGACTTGTCATATTCACTAACATTTGTAATATTCACTAGCAAAAGCATTGCTGTGCAGGAGTTAAGCTTTGGTATTGCTGCTGGAAATACAAAAATATTACCTGAGTTTTATTTTGATTTCTGCATTCTGTGAAGATGAAAATGATTAGTTATGAGCACTTGGTGTAAAACATTGCATAATATGTTATTACAAGCAAAATGCTCAGTGGTTTGTGACTGCCTTCATGATAATTTTCTTAATTATAATGTCAATTTAAAAAATACATTTTGGCAGTGGCTAGATCATCAGCTTCCTCTTGAAGCTTTTCACTGAAAAGACAGATACTAGGGAATCTTACTTTATGAAAATAACTATGCATTTGAAATTGCAGGAGCAGGTATTAGAAACCCATTAAGGAGAGCATTATAGCAAGTGTTTGAATAGTTACTGATATATATTGGTAGATAAATTGGTAGTTTAAAATGGCTTATTTTCAAAGAAGAGAAGAACAAGATAATAATTGTCTGTTGAACACATAGCTGCTTTCTTCTTTTACTTAAATGACTTTCAAATGTGACTATTAAGTAGGAACTTGTAGCATTGTATAGTATTGAATAATTAAATGGGTTTGATTTGTCGTTTCTGTTATAATCTGTATTGTGCTGTCTGCATTGCTGTGTAGCAGATATGTGCTCTGGATATCATCATCATCAAAATGATCTTCACACTGTTCATTTCATTAAACAGTTCTAGTAAAAAGCTGTAATATGCTAAACATAAAAGTATGCCAAAGGGAAAAAAAGTGATTCTCAGTCTTGGCTAACTGAGTTTCCCACCAAAGTACTGTAAAAAGTACTATAAAAATAGGATGCCTATTTGGAATAAGTGGGTGTATTTTGGAAGTTTTTAGCAGCTAAGAAGTATCCCCTCAGAAGAATGGGGTTATTTCATATTATTTTATCTTGTTATTATTATAGAGTTGGTAAGACCCACTTTTCAAATACTAAGATAGATTAAATACAAAGGTTGTCACTGGGATGTTTAAGTGGTTATGCAAGATTGGCTTGCTAGGATGTAGCAGGAAAATGCAGATAAGCGAAAGAAAGGGAAAACCTGAAATGAGCCCATGAAAGAAATGCACAGGTAAATACACTGCATTGAATGTCGAAGGGAATTTATAATGATTCAAGCTTGTACCAAAGTCATAAAAATACAGCAAGCTCCTTGGCATGATGGAACTCCTCCCAATGGTCCTGCCTTGCAAAAGAAGCTACTCCAATGTTGTTAACTAATGTGGTTGCATGGCTTGCCAATTTTCTCTCACCTCAGCTCCACTAGGTAGGATACTTTAATCAGAAAATTTACTGGTTTTCCCTGGTTTGGGCACAGCTTTGCAAAACCACTAGGATTTGTACTTTTCTAGTAGGTGAAGCTTTTGCAAGCTCTTTTTCTTTTGTGTCTTCATTGCAGTGGCTCATATGCAAAGTCACATAGGGTAAAACAATTTCGTTTATTCACCATTGTTGTCACCATTCAGAGATGACACCTATTAATAAATTCATGCTTCCCACAGTGATCTCCTTCTATTGTTTGTGGGGTTTTTTTTTGGTGTTGTCATCTGCTCCTCTTAGTTACCTTGGGACAGTTTTATGGTTCACTCTGTGTATGAGATTTTTGACATGATCTGGGCTGAAAATAACTTAAAAGTAATTTTTTATTTATATTTTGTACCTCAGTCATTTCATTGATCCAGGTTGCATCAGCATAGTTGACAGAGTTGTGAAATAAAGCTCAGCATGTTGCTGATGGAGAATGCAAAGGAGAGAATAAGCATCTTCAGGTGGAGTTTGCATGCTGAAGCCACCCTCTTGTGCTACCAAGTGAAGTTTCCTACCTAGTCAGGAGAGTGAGGAAGATGCCTTCGAAGGCCTCCAGAGGGAGATCCTGTCCACCTCAGCTGAGGTGCCTCAACTTCAGAGGAGATCGAGAACCATTAATGCTGCCAGTAGATACTGTAGCAGCTGCTGCATCATTAAAAACAAGATACATATAAAATTTGTTTGTTTTCCTATGAAAAAAATCTTGATAAGTTTCTAAATCCTAAAAATCAAATTTTTAGTTTAACATTGTGATACAAAGCTTTCCTTCTTCTCAGTTTGAATATTCCTATTTATAAATCTAAAATTCCATGGCCCTAAGTGTATGTGAAATGGGGAATATGTTTTATTTTTCATCTGCGTAGCTTGATGTTGATATCCAGATTGCTATTTAAGGAAATAAACTGTAAAGTAAGGCAAATCAGCTAAAAATAGGACCCACGAACTAATATACACTCCTCCAAGCAGAACATGTGGAAAACTTCCGTTGAACGTGCTGGAGATTAATTTTCCAGAAGAAAAAAAAGAATCATATTAAACTGGGAGTAAAAACAGCATTTTAACAGAGGAGGGGAAAGGAAGAGGGAGGTTTGTGCAGACTGCATGGTGGACTTGATCTGGCTCAGAAATAATCGGGGAAAAAACCCTTGGAAACAGAATCAAGTGAGAAAAAACCCAGAATGTTCACTTAGGGGTTCTTGAATGTGTCTCCCTATCATTTTCATTCCTTCTCAGCCTGGTGGCAAACTTAAACAGACTGTCTCCAGTTGACTGATTGGAATTGGGGAAATAAATTGGAAATTTTCATGATGCCTGTACAACTGCATCATCAGAGCAAATGCTTTAATACTTTAATTTAATGCTTTGTATTTTAAGCTTTGTGCACTCACTTTTTTTTATCCTTTTTTTTCCCAAGCAAATGTTGTCATCTAGATAGAGCATTTTCTGCCCACTTGTGCTACAAAGTATTTTCTTGCATGAATAAGTCTAATTAAAAAAGGTCAGACAGAGTAGAAACAATATGTTTTAAAATGAGACTGAAGGAAGAAAAAAAAATTGTTGCAAACAAATGTATTTTGTTGAAAGGACAAGCTGGAGTGAGTAAGAGGGAAAGGCATGATCTGCCTTACTAGTGTTGTCTGTTGTAACCGAGCAAGTTGGGACAGATCTGCAGTGTACCAGGAAGTGAAAACCAATTATTTGTAGAGCATGAATTGTGTGGGAAGGGGAATAAAGTCCAATCTTTCTGCTTCATTTAATCCCTGTACAAAGACCTGGTTTAGCTGCCATCCCGTGCTTTATCCCGTGAGGAAAGATGGGGTTAAAATTTCTGTCAAAATAATGTAGTATTTTGGCAGCAGAGTAGATTCCAGTATCTTGAATTTGTTATTAATTTAATTCTCATTTTAATAAGCATATCTCCTCATTTCAGGGCTCTTGGTAGTATAATCAGTCTTCACCACTAGGTTCAGTTCTGCTTGTATAAATGTGAACAGTTTTTCAGATATGAAAGAAAAAGGAAGCTTTAATATTTCTCATTCTTTCAGCAGACTACTTTTGAAGGCTTAGTTTATCCATTTTCATAGGATATTGACCTGCTCAGGGGAACAATTTCAGCTTGTACATGACACAAAACACAGAGGGAAATTTATTCTCTAATTGAGAAAAAACTGCAAATAGATGACTTACCACACTGAATGGATGTCTAAGGACTGGGATATTTTATTTTTCATGATTTTTTTTGGTTTTTGATTTATTTTTTTTTTAATTTAAAGTTTTTCCCAACTAGATTTCCAAGAAGAAGGAGCATCTTGCACATGGGGCCATATATATGGTAACTGTATATAACCTAAAATTCATATTCTACTCAGGCATTTTATATTGTACGAAATTCTAATGCACAAAATGGAACCAATTGACCATGGTGATTGATAAGTGCAAAAACATGGATTGATTGAGAGAATGCTTTCAATTTGTTAAAAAGGAAAAAAGAAAAAAGTCATAAATGGATGCAAACAAAAAGCTGTAACGTAGGAAATAGAGTCAGTCACTCAAGAGATAGGGAGCTCTTGCTATTTATTGCAATTACTCTGGTTTAATAATTATAACTCCTTCCACATTAATTCAGAAACCAGATGTGAAGCTGATGAGAACGAATCCATTGTTATGTTTTGCCAGGTCTATTGCGAATTTTTTGTTCAGCTTCAGTAAATAAAAAGTTCCAGCACAGTTAGTGGAAACCTTGGATGAAGCCCCTGTGCTCTGCTTGACTTCCCTTAGCTGTGCATTGTGCAGCTGGATGAAACTCCACATCTGTGAAATGGGGACTATAACTCTTCCATCTCCCTGCAGAGTGGGAGTGCTTCTGAAGCATTATCAGATGGGTTGGTCCAGTGTCTGGGAGATAAGCTGGTACTGCACCATCTCCCCAGATCCACTGCTTGTTTTCCTTTTTAAAAGTGATTTATTTTTGCTCTTCTTTTGCTCATCTGCTTCACCTGCTGCCTATTTGTGTTGAAAAGTAAGATGTCAGCACCTGATGTGAAATAAAAAGCCTGTGTTTTCAAGGACCAGATAACTTTATAGTATGTTTTTGATTTAGTGAATCTGAGGAGTAGAATCTGAGAGCTTAATTTTCTTTGGGTGTAAGCAATACATAAAAAACTGATGTTCCCTGTTTTGTGAACACTTGCAGTTTTTACATTTTTCTGTCATGGTTTGATAGCTTTCAATAAATTTAACAGTTGAATAAAGTCATACAATGTAGAAGTTAACTTATAAGAATAGAGAGGCCAGTGCATAATTTTGACATGTCAAAAAAGGGCGAGTTTTTCCTTTTCTTCAGTTAAGTTTCAGGTACTCTCATAATTTTCTGGGTTGTGGCCTACGAGGACTTTAATGGCTTTGGAGATAAGAAGTTCTCCTAATTTGTCAGTACAGAACAGCAATGCACAGAAGAGGACTGTAAATAAGAGTGTTTAATTCACTGTGCTGTGGAAACAGATAATAGTCCAAATTAATGACATATTAATAAATAACGTATTATTTATTAACTGGTTCTCTTCAACCCAGCAATCTTATTATTGATCCACATTTTGAAAAAGAAGTGTGGCTGAGATTTTGTGTATGTTTGTGTGCACATATATAAGCATATATACATATACACATATTATACATTGTTTGAGTAAGGTTTATATTCTTGTATATTTGTGTATTTTTTTAGATTGACATGACCCAGCTAATTTTATACATATACAAACAATACATAGACACATATACATATATAGTCTATATATATATTTGTGTATTAGACATGCATGGAAAATTTAAGGGGAATTAGAGGCTTAGATATGTTTTCCCAGCAGAGGAGAATGTACTTATTTTTGTTTCATGCTTTCTGCACTGTTGTTTTTCACCCCAGTGAGGTGAATCAATAAAGCAGTGGCATCCCTGCTTTATCTCAAAAAAGAGAAAATTGTTTGGACATTAATGTGGGTTTGAAAGGCCATGTCTTCATAGCAGTTTTTAAACAGATGTGCATTTGGGGGGATAGGATTGTCTGCATTCTGTCAATATTCTGTCAGTTGCTACAGCTGCAAGCTGGTAGGATCTTCTGAATCATGGTTGTTTTCTGACTATTCATTTCCAGCATCTTCTCTTTTAAATTAACTTAATTTCCCTCCCTTTTTTGGGGTATGAGTTATTAAATGTATGTGTCCCCTAAGTTTCTTAATTTTATTCCTGGATGCTTATATTTTCATAGACTCACAGAATCATAAAGTTGGAAAGGGACCTTCAGGAGTCATCTAGTCCAATCCTCCTGCAGCAGCAGGGACATCCTCAACTAGATCAGGTTGCTCAGAACCTCATTGATGCTGGCCCTGAATGTCTCCAGGGATGAGCCCTCCATGACCTTTCTGGGCCACATGTTCCAGTTCTTCACCACCTTCATGGTGAAGAACTTTTTTCTAAGGTCTAATCTAAACCTGTCCTGCTCTAGTTTAAAACCATTGCCCCTCATCCTGTTGCTGACAACATGCTACATGCCCTGACAAACAGCTCCTCCCCAGCTTTCCTATAGGTCCATGTCCTTCTTATGCTGAGGGCTCTGGAGCTGGATATAGTATTCCAGGTGGGGTTTCAAGAGAGCAGAGTAGAGGGGCAGAATCACCTTCCTTGCCCTGCTGGCCATGGCTCTTCTGATGCAGCCCAGGATATGGCTGGCCTTCCACACTGTGACTGCACACTACTGGCTCATGTCCAGCTTTTCATCCATCAGTACTCCCAAGTCCTCTTCCACAGAGTTGTCTTATCACATCACTTCCCAGTGTGTATTAGTAATGAGGTCTGGCCGAGCCCAAGTACAACAACCTGCACTTGTGCTTGTTGAACTTCATGAGGTTTGTACACACCCATGTCTCCAGCCTGTCCAGGTTCCTCTGGATGACATCCCATGCATCTGACTTGTCAACTGCGCTACTCATATTGGTGTCGTTTGCAAACTTGCTGAGGATGCACTTAATTCCACTCTCTGTATTGTCGATGAAGATAATAAACCACACTAATCTCAGCACAGATCCCTGAGGGACACTGCTCATCACTTGTCTCCATCTGGACATTGAGCCATTGACCACAACCCTCTGGAAGTGATCATCCAACCAGTTCCTTATTCACTGAAGAGTCCATTTATCAAATCCATATTTCTCCAGCTTAGAGAGAAGAGAGTTTTGTCCATAAATATCTGCTGAAATGCTATTCAGTAATAACCCATTTTCCATCTTTTTTTGGGCGGGGAGTTGCATGGGTAGTTGAGTCTGCTGGGAAAAGAGTAAACAGGATTATGACTTTAAACAGCTTTGTGGTATTAACTGGGATGCTGTAAATTCATCATAAGGAAACACTAAAACCAATGAAGAGGATCTGGAGCAAATACTTTTCTTAAACAATCTGCTGATGAATACCTATGCAAGATCCAGTGGAATTGGTGAAGTTAGGTAATCAGATTTATTAAAGGATATTTCCTTCTCATATATTTACTTGATAAGGGACCTAAAATATTTTAGAAGCTGTAAGCATTTAATGTAGTATTTTGTCAGGTTGTTTGTGTGGTAATTGATCCAACTTGACTATTCACAGATTTGCCTTGTTCTTGCTTTCCATCTACAATACTTCCAGCCCACAATCCTTTCCTTAGCTGTGTGCTAAGTTACAAGGCACTATTTGATGTGCAGTATATTCTGGATAGCAGGAGAAGATAATGCTTGTGGTATGGTTTTAATAATCTCTCTGAATTTTATTTTGCTCATGATCTGCTAAACTATGTGTCTTGGTTTTCCTAATTTATTTTAGTTACAGTGTACCTAGATGCACTAATGAAAAAAGACTCTAAAGACTTAGTTTTATCAATTTTTATTTGCTTTTTGTAGTGCTGTATTAAGAACTGTAGGGCAGCAAGTACACTTTTGGCATTAGAGATGGTTCACCTAGTTTTCACATCTTTGCATCTGAATTTCTATATTTATCTTAATTTCTGCTGAGAAGCTAATGGAGTTTTACAGTTCTCTGTTAGAATTCTCTAAGGTCTGCCTTTAGTAACCACAAAATTTGAAATTACTTGTTCTCAGATTATTTGTTTTGCACTTGCTTAAATTGAAACAAGATGCTGAAATGTAGTTGAAATGTTCTGTGATTAAATGACTCTTGAAATTTCCTTTCTTTAGCTAGTACATGTTAACTGAAGTGAAAGTAAGTTGATCTGTCTGCTCAGTGTCTAACTTCATAAACTAACTTCTTTTTTAAATATGCAACTTTATTGCCACTTATCCTTAGTCTTTGCATCTGCCTTTTGCAATTGAAGTAAGTTAATAAATTGTAGTTAGGTCTTACTTGGAGAAAGCTTTGGGTAAAATTTCAATATTTTGTAATTTTTAAAATATCTCCCATTTTCCCTAGAAGTTTCAGAAAACACCATCTCAGTTTTTAATCTGTAGGATTACTAGATGTTTAACATTTCTGTTTAAAGTTAATTTTGACAAGTGAATTAGAAAGATATTAGCCCTGAAAGTTAATATGTGAATTTGCAATAGGTCACTGGACTGCATTAGAACAATTATATGAAATTTGAAAAGTGTCTTTGGATGCAACAGTTTAATAAACGAGCTGTTTCTGAGTTATTTCATATATTGGTTTTGTGTCTTCTGTGTTGGATTTGTATATATACAGCAACAGATGCTTTTACCTACCAGCTGTTAGCATCTGGAGGAGAGGCCTACATTTTCTCTAAGAAAAAGTACATGTTTAAATTGCTAGAACAATCTGTTCAAACAGAGGCTTATTTTAAAAATTAACTTCTACTCACTGATGTTCAAAGATCATTTTGCATTTAATTCCTTTGATATGCTTTGTTTTTTTAATGATGAATTGATGTTTGGGTAGAGAAGCTGCTTGTAAATAGGGAGTCACATAAAAATGTAAATTCTTGAAGGGCAGAAAAACTATTTTTAAAACTCTGCTTTAATGTTTCAGTGATTTACTTTGAGGAACAAACACTTCATTTTTAAACATCCTGCTAGATGCAACTGTTACTGAAGGAGCTGGACTGTAGCTCTAAGTATGTCTCCTCATTGCTCTTGTTTGCTGAATCTCCAAATGCCTTCTCTTTACAATCTACAACTGTATTTCCAAATGTCCAAATACTTTCTCTTTACAGCCTACAACTTTATTTCCAACTTGTGAGGTTGCGTGTAGGCTGCCATAAACCTTCCTGCAGTGAGCTGAAACATGAGATTAAAGGCTGAGTGTCCCTAATAGAAAGAATATGTAACATTCTTGAATTCATTTGACATATGACTGTGTGTTTGGAAAAGAATTTAAAACCATCTTGCTTTAAAAAGTCAATCAATTGGCTCATTTACTTTGCCAATGTAACATTCCTCATAAAGGAAAAGTACAAGAAATCAGAGAATATGTTTTTTTCATTGACCAAGTTAATCTGAGATTTCCAGCTCTGCAGAATTAATGTTTAATATTTTTATGGATGATGTTTGATGTAAAAGTGTGATTTTTTTTAATAACAATAATTCAGATGTATTTGATTTAAGCAGTAAAGAACACATAGAACAACAGAAAATACTTCTTTCTTCTGATTGGTCTGATTTAGTCCTGATAATTTGTCTATATTTTTGTTGGTGACCACAATCTTGTTCTCTCTGTCTGTACTGTCAAGTGTGTGAACTGACATAATCCCTCCCTGAGAAAACAGCAGCTCAGAGGAAACAGCAGTTTACAGTTGTTAGAATCTGTTGAGTACCGCCTGCTAAAATATATAAAAAGGCTATTTCAGCTGCTACAGTTGTAATCTTAATATACTTTATTAAAGAGGCACAAGGTGAGAAATAAGTGTTTTGAGCCTCATGTTTCCCTGTGGCACATACTTGTTATTCCTATCCAAAAGGAAGAAGGAGGTAGGAAAGCTATAAGCAGAAGAGGAATGAGGGTGGTGATATACATATATAATATGCACGTAAAAAAAAAAAAAGAATATGAAAAACAATGATAACCCACAGTGGGTAGTAATAGATAAAACCTAGGTCTTTATCTATTTATCACCCTTTTGCAGTGACTCTAATCCCTGTATTGGATGCATTGTTGAGCTCTTTGGCAATTTGGATGCAGGCAGGGTTCTGCAAATACAAGTAGTTCTGCTAGGGTTTTTACTGCAGGATTGACTTTCATATGCTTGATCAAAGTAAATCCTGAAGCTTACCTGCAACCAAAAGCCTGAATCCAAATATAATTAGCTTTTTATAATTAGCTTTTAAAATAATTAGCTTTTGTCTTCATTACTTGGTTTGGGGGAGGCTTTTGGTTTGCATTTGGAGTTTTTTGATTGGTTGTGGTATATTTTTTTTGTTGTATTAAACTAATAGGCAGTGTTTTTCATGCAGAGAATCCAACTGGCATTTGATAAGAATGAGTCTCTGTGGTGGAAAGTTGATAAAGGGATTGTAACCCAGAGAGACAATTGACAAAGAAGAGAAAACCAAAATTACAAGTGTACAGATTATGCTATTAATTAGCAGGGGAAAAAAAAGAAAAAAAGGCAAAGCAAAAGTGAGCAAACCACAAAACCCATGAGGTAATACCCATCTTTCCTACCATTCAGCTGGTTACTTTGACTTTGTAATCAGTGGAAAGAAATGGGCACCTTTAGGTTGATGTCTGGCCTGGTTTAGATGCCTATGTCAGAATGAAGTGCTTTGAACCTTCTCTACGCTCACCTTAGACAGGTGAGTGGGATGGACTAGGATGGATCCTATAGTGCTGCCTGGTACTTGTCTCAGCTTTTGCATAAATTACAAAAGAGTATCACAAAAGATACTTTGCTCACACAGGATTTTTTACTGTGGCACTCTTAAGTCAAGCTTGTGGTGTAATCACAGGTAGGGTTCTGAACTACAAAGGAAGCAGCATAATGACTCACAAAATGAAACTCATTAGTGGAAAAAGTCTTATAGCCTTCAACAATAGGGAGAAACTTAATGAAGTGATGATAGAGGGTGAAAAAACATTTTCCAACTTTATCTGTTAGTTGAGGTCATCCCATCCTTCCAGAAGAGGATCCAGCTCTATCTTCAGTGTGTTCACCAAGCCCACACTGAAAGCACGGTAAAACATCAGCCAGTATTTTTTCTTCACTGTGATAGACTAGAGAATCATAGAATCATAGAATAGTTTGAGTTGGAAGACCATCAAGTACAACCCCCTGATATAGGCAGGGACACCTCCCACTAGATCAGGTTGCTCAGTACCTTGTCCAGCCTGGCCTTAAACACCTCCAGAGCAGGGGTATCTACAACCTCTCTGGGCAACCTGTTCCCTCACTGTAATGAATTTCTTTCTTATATCTAGCCTAAATCTCCCCTCTTCCAATTTGCATCCATTATTCCTAGTCCTTCTGTCACATATCCTATTAAAACCCAACCTCTAGAGAAAAAGCCTGCACCTTTTTTGTGACGGAATAATCTGTTGACTAGATTGATTTGATGGATGTGACTGAATAATCTATTGACTAGATAATTCCTATGCTTGTATAATGTTGTGTAGCTTTTCTTCCCTGTACCTCTGCTAGGACAGATTTACAAGTGGGATGGGCATATTTGTCTCCTTTTTTTGCCACTGTTAGCACGTGGACTGCTCATCAACCATAGAGGGAATAACTATACAGCTGTTCTTCATGTCCATATTGTGTCTGCAATCAAGTATGTCACTTCTACGTCCTGCAATTTCTATTAGATTCATAGCTGTTTTTTAGGACAGCTGAGGACTTGATCACAGTTCTCAAAGACTTTAGAGGACCAAGTCATAGCTGTATCAGGAACTGCTTTCTGACTACACTTAGCAAAATAAATTTCTTCCTAGTAGCTAATCAGATGCTGGGGAAACGTGCTTGAATTTCAAGAAGGGATTTCTAAGCTAAGGACGTGCTTTTTGGCCCCATCCCAAGAGAGGGCTAGATGTGCAGAGGCACGCAGATGTAATTTCCCTATCGAGTCATTAGCAACACGGTGCTAGTTGTTTCAGGGCAATCCAGTAGTATATTGATATGTCACAGCAATGTATCTCCTACAGTTCTGAGCCAAATCAAACCTGTTGAATGCATTTAAACAATTAAAACTTTGAAGAAAGATGCCTCTGTGTGGACGTTTTGTGAATGCCGAGAGGATGATTTGACAGGATTGCTGAAAACTAATTCATTCACACTGCTTTGAAACAATTAGTCATTATCTGATATAGTCCACATTTTTAGACTTTTAAAACACTCTTTGACGTAGTTCTGCTGAAGAGGAGGGGCTGCTTTTTCACAGAGTTTACTACTGGGAGCAACAAAAAATGGAGATTTCAGTGCTGAACGTAACACAGAATTTGAGGACTTTGGCCATTTCTTTTAGCTCCCCCAGCCCCCAAGCTGTTTGAAATGCACTTTAGAATATTTTACATAGAAACCTCCATAGAGATTTCTTTGTACCGTTTATGTTGTAGTTCAACACTTATGATCAAAGTTGTGACAGTTTTCTGTAGCAGGGGCTGCACTTTTGGTAGCTACTGATTCAGAGATTGTTTATTGCTTCTCTTCCAAATTTGAGCTCCTGCCTGTTTCCCTCTTATTTCCCTACCTTACCACTGGGAGAAAAAAACCCTCCAGTTGTATGAAAGAAGTGATACAGCCTCCGGCAATGTTATTTTAATTGCACGGAGTCAGTAGATCAGGAAGAGTGTGGGATGGGAAAGGAAAGAAATGAGGTCACAGATGTGGATGTATTGTTTCACTGAGGTGAATTTGGGATTTGCATGTTATCTAGCCCGTGGCTACTGCTGCTGTCTGATGAACTACCCTTTTAATTATTTTTTAAGGGCACAACAGTCTGTGGTTGATGTATTTTTCTTCTAGGCTAGGTTGCCTAACACATTCCATTATAAAAGGTTTTTGTACCTCTAATATTTTTTAAACAACATTCTACTAAATCCATTATTTACTGCAGGTCCTTGGAATCCAACAGAGATAACTGCAAAGCCAAAAAAGTGGGTTTTTTCTCTGTTGCTTGAAATCCTGGAGTGTTTTTTTAGCTCACTTACACAAGATTGAAAGCAGATATTCTTTTTCTCCTGTTGCTTTTGTTGTCTGCAGAATTTTGGCAGCTTGTCAAAACACTGCCTGAGCACAAATATTCTTATCAAAATCTGGTCCCACACTGCTGTCAGCAGCACAGGGTGCTTTACTGGGATGGAGGGAGGGAGGGAGCAAGACAGGGAGAGAGGGGCAGGTTTTTTGTTTAATAAAAGAATTTTGGAGTCGCTTTAGTTGGAAGGGACTTTTCAATCATCGGGTCCAACCATCAACGTAACTCAGACAATAACCATCACTAAACCCTATTTCTAAGCACTATGTCTGCCTGTCTCTTAAATACTTCCAGGGATAGTGCCTCGACCACTTCCCTGGGCTGCTTGTTCCAGTGCTTTATAACCCTTTCAGTGTAAAAAATTTTCCTAATATTGAGTCCCGGTCTCCTCTGGCACAACTTGGGTCCAGTTCTTCTTATTCTATTGCCTGTTACTTTGTAACAGCCAGCGCTGTTTGGTATCAGTGAGTGACAAAGTGTGAGGAGCTGTAGTTTGAAGGTGCTTTGTCTCGCTTGGTGGGTCATTGTGTGGGCTGTTCTTACAAATTAGATGAGGGATACAGCAAGGATAAGCATTGCTTCCTCTTTCAAGGACTAGCTAAGTGATTTTAGGATAGGTGGCCACTAAAATTGCAAGTCATTCCCTTTTTGGATGCTATTTATGGCAGAATTGTTCTGAGGTCCAAGAGAACATTAAGCGCTAGGTCCATCTGTGCTCTACAGGAATGAGCAATCTGTGAATTTGTAACTGGAGTCATGTTCTGCCCTCGGGTCTTTCTTTGTTTCACTGACCTTATTTTTAAAAGTAAAAAGGTAGATTGTTCTTGTTCCACAGAGCAGATACAGATAAAAAGATGATAGGCATTGATGCTGGAGCTACATGATGATGAGAAGTGTCTCTTATAGGAGGAAATTAATAGTTTTCAAGCCAACAGAAATACTGGGTGGCATAGCATCCCCAAACAATCAGGATAAAAATAAATACACAATTTCTTTCGCTCTCTGGACATTTTGTATCCTGCTCACTGCCTCACCTGCCTGCAGTGAGACCCCAGTGGGAAGAAATAGCTTATAATTTTGTAATAACCAATCTATAAACATATGGGTGCATTTTACAGAGCAAAATTATGATTCCTCAGCCACACGATTCTGGTTTTAGTTAGTTTCTGAGTGCTTGACTTTGTCACTGAAGAAAGTCCTGAAGAAGTAATGTGGTCGTGCTTCTGAAATAAAGGTAGAACCAGTATAAGTATCTGTTTCTTTGTTCCTCTTGTTTTTTCCTCTGTGATTGTAAAATGCTCCTATTGCTTTGAATAAGAGCGTTTGTGTTGCTAATGCTGATTGTATAATTAGGGCTTTTAATTTCCTGTATGAAAGATGGGAGTGGTTTTTATTCCGCTTGTTGTTGTTTTGTGTAAATTGCAAAGTGTTGTGGAGTGTAATTAGATGTCTCTGATGGCCTCTCTTATTCCATCCAGGGAGTAGCATCTCTGTTTGGTTTTGTATAACGTCTGATTAGAAGTGGGTAATTTGCAAGCTGCAAGGGGATCATACCAAACTTTCTCTCAGGCTTCTTTTATCTGAAGATGTTTACCAAGAAATTCTAGTAATAATTTTAGTAGGAAGATTTTCTATTTATAGGTCAGCTCTCTGTTTATGCTCCTGTGGGTTTTTTTTTGTTGTTATGCTCCTAGAGAGCTTTAGGAATGAAGGAAAGTATGTTTATGAAAGTATTCCTTATACAGGCAGCTTAGTATACTATGTACAATATGGTGAATGTTAAAATGGATGGTTATTTATCTCCTGTTTACTCTGAAAAGATGACAGGACCTGTTTTGAGGCAAATGCTCAACAGAAAAAGCACTTTCTGCTGCTGGCAGGGGTAAGCAGGTCCCAGTTACAAACTCATGACCTCCTTACTGTCAGTTTTATGGAGAAGGTGACTGGTGCTCAGGATTTTCTAGCATACCCTGTATTGTATGAGTGATCCTCCTCTATGTTTCGTTTGTGCTTAGCAAAACAAAAGAAAATTTTGTTGGAAGGGAAAAAGATGTTAAATGCTTGTAATCATGCTCTGATTTCATTAGCTTTCTGCTTTACAGTGAAGTCCCTGGGACTGGGGTACTGCACTGAAGAACTGTGCTCTGAGGCAGTTCTTCAAGGTGTATGTGGATGGATATGCAGACCTGCTTGGCTGCTGAACCACCATTTATTGTTTGATTAGACTAAATTTGTCTACAAACCTCTCAGATTTTGGTTACTTGTTATGATCCAATGTATGGATGTAAAAAGTATGTAAAATGTAAAAAGTATGATCCAATAGCTTGAAGATTTGATGATGCAGAAGGAGGACAATACTGTCTGTCTCTATATTTTCCTTTTTTTAACTTTTTATTATGAGGATAAAGAGATTTTAATCAGACTTAAAATTGAGTTTGATTCTTTAGATATGCTCTTGTCTATGGCACCTTAACTGAACATAGTAAGAGTTCCTCATTATAAGAGGAAGTGAGAGAGCAATTAATGTCTTTCTTTTTAACGTTTTTCATGTAACGATTTCCCATCTGTGCAGCCTCCAAATTCTTTTGGTTTTCTTGGCTGAGGTAGAACTTTCTTGTAATGGAAATTTGGGCACTGAAGGGTGGTTGGCAAGCTGCACAGTGTGGATATGGGAGAGGAGGGAATAGGAAAGGAGAGTGAAAGATGAAAAAGTTTTTGACGATTGGTAACCAAGAGAGTGGTATTACTGAACTACAGAAAAAAGAACTGTGTATTAGTGGAATAAACTTGGGATTAGAGCTATGTCCTACAGCTTACTTTTGTTTACTTTACATTTTCTTTCTTTCCTTGATCATGTGACCTCTTTGTAGAAAACGCTACATCAGGGAAATGTAAGTAACTATAACCTCTTGGGTGGACTTTATTCAAATTTATCAACTCTTATAGATGAAAATTAGTTGGTCTTGTGACTGAAGAGATCTGGAAGTTCTGTTTTCATGAGAACATTACATTTTTGTGGTGCTTAACTTGTTCCATTGTACAGACTGCTCTTAAGATGAGTTATACTTGTTAAATTTGATATGCATGACAGACAGACTTTCAGACAATAACCTAAAATTTCAGAAACTTTCAGACAATAACCTAAAATGAAACTTTCAAATATGTATCTTACTCTGGCAAAATCACCCTAGCAGGTGTTGCATGCAAACTAACACTATTTCTAACAGCCTCTCACTTGAGTGACTACTTAAAGTTTCATTCATTTTAAATTCAGCTGTATTGTGGTTTGGCTTATCACCTGTAAATAGGAGAGGACACCAAAGAAATCAGTTTAAATCACAGATTATGTACCTCATTTTATTGATGAAGTACAATAAGTCTCTATCTCTCAATAGTCACTTGTACATAGCAGCTAAATAGGATCACGCTTTTTCTTCAATGCCTTCTTTTAGTGCTTAATGTCCTTAAATTCCTTTGCAGTATCTGCAGGCACAGCTTATACCATGTGTTCTCAGGCAGATCTGTAGAATGTAGAATGACAGAGCCTGCAGTGTACTTGTACTTACTATTGACATTGCAATGTTTAATAGAAAAATGTCTTCAAATACCCACTGATACTTGTTACTATAATATCATGTCTTTCAGTTGTGACCTTCAAGTTCATTAGGTTTGTAAAAACCTGTATTAGTTTTAAAAATGTTATATTTCCATTTGTATTTTCCCCAGGATTTGATGATCACAAAGATCTCTTCCAACCAAAAATACTGTATGATTCCTGGTCACTTTTTCAACCATCAAGACTAACTTCCTGTCTTGTGAAGAAAGTATCACCAGGCATTGCCAAAAGGTTTCAGAACACATTGGTGTTTTTGTACCCATAGTTTTGATAACCTGTTTTGACTGTTATACTTTGGCTCAGTCTGATTTTAAAGACAAGACAAGGATGATGTTTTTCTCCTTGATCTTCCTGAGATGTACTTCCCTGACTTCTCAAAGGTGTTTTTGTTGATATTCTGGCATGAATTCTGTCAGACTGCAACCAAACGGTGAGAACTGATGTCTTTTGGCAGTCATTTTTGGGAAGGCAGGCAAAGGGGTTTGGAGTTCTTACTTGTGAAACCACTGCTTGACAGCTTTTATTTTCCCTCCTCCGCCTTCTCAAGCAAGAGAAATCTTAATCTCCCTGGAGCGAAATAACATCTACAGGGTTGATTTTTTTTTTTCCCTTTATTGCATTTTTTTCATCATGTATTAATTTTGTTTTAATGACTTGCTGTAAGTACAAAGCAGTGATACAGTGGAAAAGCTTTCCATCTGAAGCAGAGTCTCGGAATCTGATTAAATGATGAAATGATTGTTGTTTAATGGTCAAACAATTTCGAGAATAAATGTCATGTTGCAAAAAATAACCTCTTCAGTGTCCTTTGCTTATCATAAGGTTATAAGCTCATTTGCCTGTGTCTCTGTAGTCTGGAAATCAGTGCCAATGGAGATAGCAAGTACAGGCCATAATTACTGGTTCATGGCAGGATGTTGAGTGTGCAAATAACTGGGTGTCATTGAAGAGGTTAGATTAACTGTTAGAGCTGACAAGATATAATTGCTTATGAACCACTTTCTTGAACAATGAAAATTGTGTTACTTGAGGCTGTTTCTTCTTAGCAAGAGTGTCTGTGTCTGGCTGTAGAACTGGCTTTAATTAGGGGTTGAGAAGTAAGTATTCACTTATTTTTAGCCAGGATAAATATCAACCAAAAGAGATTTTCCTCAGAATTGTATAAATAAAGGGTTATGACAGGCAGATACTTGAAAATGGAGCTTAAATTAGTTTGAAACAAATTAATTCTAGCTCATAGTGTATATTATAGAATGTCCGTCTTTTAGTTGATTTCACCTTGGTAGTATTAAACATTGAAATTATCACACTTTAACCTGAGTTTCTCAATTGTGTCAGTGTGTGGTCTCTCAAAACAGGCTTTTTCAGCTGTTTGGTCTCAATTAGGAAGTGGGGATTGCTGGTAGTAAAGTGTAAGCCTCACACACATTGACATAAGTGTTTTCCTACATGTATCCTTGGGGAGGAAAATTCTGAGTATCAGGACTGCTGGTAGTTGCTAACAAAGTTCTAAGATTTTAAGTTGAGACAAAAGACATACAATAAGAGGCCCCTGTGAATTTCATGTATTGTTCCAGGCTAGACTTTGTGGTTAACTAATACCTGTTATTTCTTATAGAAACATAGAATGCTTTGGGTTGGAAGAGACCTCAAAGATCATCTGGTTCCAATCTGGTCCCTGCCATGGGCAGGGACACCTCCCACTAGACCTAGATCATGGAACAGATCCTTCTGGACAACATGCTTGATCACATAAAGAATGAGCATGTGATCCGAGACAGCCAGCATGGCTTCACCAGGGGAAGGTCATGCTTAACTAATCTTGTGACCTTCTATGATGGAGTGACTGCGATGGTGGACGAAGGGAAGGCGACTGATGTCATTTACCTGGACCTGAGCAAGGCCTTTGACATGGTCCCCCACCACATCCTTATCTCCAAATTGGAGGGAAGTGGATTTGATGGGTGGACAACTAGATGGATAAGCAGTTGGTTGAAAGGTCGCAGACAGAGGGTGGTGGTCAATGGCTCTATGTCCAAGTGGAGGCCGGTAACGAGCGGTGTCCCCCAAGGGTCTGTCTTGGGAC
>VZTY01028883.1:4496-126649 GCA_013400935.1 Turnix velox | reverse complement strand
TTAGGTCCTGGAAGTGAGTAGCAATTTTGGTTATTGCTGACCCGTCCTTGGAGGTGTTCAAGGCCAGGTTGGACGGGGCCCTGGGCAACCTGATCTAGTAAATGTGTTTGTTTGGTGGCCCTGCTAGGCAGGGGGGTTGGAACTACATGATCCTTGAGGTCCCTTCCAACCTGGGTCATTCTGTGATTCTGTGATAGACCTTTCTGTTTGTGGCATAGCGCTCAATTTAGTACACTTCAGAGAGGCTTGAGTTCTCCAAAGAGGTAACTCTTACTGCTCATTCTGGGGATCCAAAGTCTGTGAAGGTGTGTGCTAGTGCCTTTGTGTCAAAACTACTCATGCAATGGGAGAGAATCCTTGAAAGACTTTAAATGCCCTTCCCATGATGAATGGTGCCGAGAACGTGGCTCACAACACGAAGCTGGCCCACATCAAGCTGGGTACTACGTGAATTCTTCTGGAGGGTTATGACTGTTTTTTAGACTTGGGATGAATGTGCCTGCTCTTTGAATATGATTGATTTTTATATGACTTTTTACAGATAGGTCAGCCAACAGTAAACATTCTTGTATGTTTAAGATTGTATGGTTAAGATTTCTTTTTTGTAGAATTGATGCATTTTTATTGAAAAGGAGTAATGTTCTACTGTATTTTGGAGAAAAATTGTTCAGGCTTTTAAGAGGAAACATCAGCTTTGGTCTTGTCCTAATTTTCCCATTCTTAATCTCTTGATCTCTACCTGTGTAGATAAAACTATTGCACCTCTCACAGCTGTGTATTGTGGAGGAGCTGGGCAGATCTTGAACCAATTTTAGGAGAATCATAGAGTCATAGAATGATTTGGGTTGGAAGGGACCTTTAAAGATCAGCTGGTCCACCCCCGTCCCCCCTACTACTCAAAGCCCCATACACTCCAACCTTAAACACTTCCAGGGGTGGGGCATCCACAGCTTCTCTATGCAGCCTGTGCCAATAAAGAATTTAATCCTCGAATTAAATGTAAACTTACCTCCTTTGAGATGAAAACTGATATCCTTTGCCCAGTCACTACAGATCCTTATAAAGGGGATAATTTTGATTTGAGGATTTTCTGAAGCCTGAAGAGTTTGAACACTACATGAATATTCTGATCAGAGTTAACATGCTAATTTCAACAAATATACCATATTTTTTTCAATACAGCTTTATTAAATTGATCTCCAAATTTGTTTTGCTTTTGTGTGTAAAGGAAAAAAAAATCAATGAAGTCTGAAGTCCTTGCAGTCAAGTTGTATAGATTAATGCAAAACAACTTTTCCAAACAATTCAACCAGAACGTCAACCAATCCTCTGTGACAGTGTTCACTTCATTTTGAGTTTATTTCAGTATATTTTATTTTATTGAAAAATACTATTGTCAAAAGAGTGGATGTTTTTTAAACTAGTTTGCATCCCTGGCTACATCCAATTTAGGGGCTACTCTGCACTTTAAATGGAACTTTAACTTTTAATATATGCTTGGGACATCAACGTAACATGTGTTGGCTGGTAGAGGAAGAGCACAGAGTGGGTAAAAAAAACATCAGGGCTGAGTAACTGCCAGATATTAATCTCCTCAGTGCTGATTTTAGCCAGGCTATTATGAGTCCTAATTAAAGTTCTGCTGTAAGAACCAGTGTGGCAGAAAGCATGCAGCTTTGTCAGTAGGTGCTGCTTTCTGCTGTCAGCAGGGAATGGATAGTCCTGAAAACATGACAGGACTTTCACAGAGAGAAGAAGCTCTTTCCCATAAATCTGAACTTGCCTTGGAAACGGAGAAGCAGGCTATCTCTTACCTCTCTGAAGCACACTAGGAGTGCAAGGCTTTGCACCTTGACATGTCTAGCTTACATGTCCTTCTGATGAATAGCTGACTGGGTTGCCACTGGGAGGTGGGAATTCAGAGCTACTGTACAGAGGAAGTCTGTGCTGTTATTAAAGGATACTTTCCTTTCCTGATCACAAGCGGGAGTACCATATGGAAAGTTTTACTGACGGGATATTAAGGCTGAGCTTTCCAGTTCTGTTGGCATCATCAGCTTGTCTTTTCCTGGAAAGGAATCTCAAGGTGAAATTTTTGAATGGTTTAGATTTCTTTTGTAATGACAAAATGTTGCTTCCAGGAAGACACACGAGTGGGAGAAAGGTGCTGCAGCTATCTTTTGAGTGATTTTGGAATTAGAACAGAATGTGCATTTGGCAAACTGAAAGGCAAAGTGGTATTTGTTGTCCATGGTCTAAGAGGAGCAAAAAACATCTGCTTTTTCCTGCATGCCTTTTGGGTTTTGTTCTGTTTTGGTAAGACTTTTATGCGAGCAAAAAATCCAAGCCTGTGGATATCTAGTGGGAGGTGTCCCTGACTATGGCAGGGGGTTTGGAGCTAGATGATCCTTAAGGTCCCTTCCAACCCAAACTATTCTATGATTCTATGATATTGGGATAAAGAGTGTTTTTGGCAGCTGTAGGGATTTTTTCGAAGGATCACATGTCAGGAAAGATCTGGCTTTTCTTGTGCATGAAGCCTTATTGATAAGATTGCCCGTAATGGGGTGTGCATTGTGTGAACCTGGAGCACTTTACATGAGATTTACACAGTCAGAATATTAATAGAGTGTCTCATGAGGTCTATGATAACAGTCTTCTGTGAAAGGTAAAGAATTAAAGTTGTGCAGGAATGTCTTACAGGAGGAACGGGGATCTCTTATTTTCCGCAGATGTTTTATGGTATCTAGAAGAGGACTTGTTTAGATAGGGTTCCATCCAGTATCTTAGAGGCAGTGAAAAACTGTGTGAACAGAAAGGCAGGGGAAGGACTTTTTAATAAGATATCAGATGGGAGGACCAGAAACAATGGATGTAAATTGGAAGGGGGTGGATTTAAACTTGACATAAGAAAGAAATTCTTTACAGTGAAGGTGGTGAAACACTGGAACAGGTTGCCCAGAGAGGTTGTGGATGCCCCCTCTCTGGAGGTATTCAAGACCAGGCTGGACATGGCACTGAGCAGTCTGATCTAGTGGGAGGTGTCCCTGCCTATGGCAGAGGGGTTGGAACTTGATGATCTTTAAGGTCCCTTCCAACCCAAACTATTCTATGATTCTATGATCTGCCTCACAGTCTCGTTCCTTGATACCATATTGTGTCATCCAGTATTTGCATTCAGGCTTACAACCTTCATGGGTTTATGTCTCTTGTTTCTCATTGTAATGAGATGCAAGAAATCAGTTGTTGCTGATGGGGAATTCCCCAGAAAACGCACTGCTTGAGCAGTGAGATGTTTTTACTGTCTCATAGATACTGCAGATCAAAGATCAGCATTTGAAACTGGAATATTATCTTCTAACTTGATGGAGTGGACTTCTCAAAAAATTATTATTTTTCAAGTTTGTCTCTGGGGATGAAAGGTTATAGAGATGGGCAAACCTGTTGTCAGAAAGTATAAACCACTTCTCACAGGTCTATTCCTTTGTTTTGGAGGCCTTCTGAAAAAAAAACTTGAAAGCTGCTGTCTGTTTTCAACAAACTGTACAGTTTTCAAAACTGCTCTCAAGTGCTGTGGCCCTATGCAGTGACCTGGAGGTTTATCAACAGAGCAGGACAGAACAGAGATGAACTTTCAAACACTTCTTCCCTTTGGCATGACCCAAACTAGGCCACGCTGATACTCAGATGAAAAAGGATATAATGCTGCCTGTGGATTCTGCATCACCTGATCTAGTACCTGATCTGCTTACTGTTGGCAGCTTGGACTAGATGACCTTTGAAGGTCCCTTCTAACTCTACGATTTTATAATTATATTACTGATTGTATGATCATAGTCACTGAGTGTACACTCACACTTAAATAACAAGTCACTGTTGGGTCAGTGGTGACCCAGTATGATGCATATATTTTATAGCTTTTACAGTATTCAGATAAAAAGCTGAGCTGTCTACATAGCTAGAAAGGTATGAGAACTTGACAGATAATTATGCAGTAATTTAGGACATACCTTTATTTTACTGAACATGTTGGTGAAGACAAAAACATGTTACATTCAAATGACTGTTGCTCATTAACTTGAGTGGTTCTGAAGTGTAGATATCTCTTTAATTTAAACTGCAAGTACTACAGCAACATCTCTAAGCCAAGTACTCCATCTTGATGCTTTGCTTTGGATTTAATTTTTGGTTGGACTTGAAAAATCTTTGCAGGTATTCATCCATAGTCTCAGAACATTCTTTCTAGGGTTCCTGCAGCTATCATCATTCTCTTCATCTAAACAATTCCGATGAAAATTGTCTGCTTTGTGTGAAGTTTTTAAACATACACAGAACAAGGTTTTATATTTAGAAATAAACTGTGTATTGTACTCTAGAAAGTCCTTGCTTAGAGTTATACCCTGTCCTTTGAGTAAAGGTAAGCAGTGCTCCCACATTAGTAGGCTAGTGAAGTGAATTAAAGAGCTATTCCTATTTGTGCAGACATTGAACTGGCTCTATATGCGTTCAGAAAATGTAAGCATAAACCCACTTTCTTAAATTATTTAGGAAGGTGTACATTAAAAGCATTTAATAGGATAATGTACTGTTCTACATAGTGTTAAATTCATCAAGCCACGCAGTCTTCTCTCTTACCTGGAAATCTCGTATGAATGCTCTTTGAAAGAATAGACGGTTCCCTGCTGAATGTTTGATGGACTGCAGCATAAATTGATATTGCATAAGGATTATTTGAAACTTCTGCCAGTAACACCTGCCTGTCTAACTTACTCTGGATATTAGAATGGCTCCCCTGGCTATTGTGTCTGAATGACTCATCAAAATAACTAAATTTATCTTTTCCTCCTTCTATGAATAAGAAAGTATTTTTGCTCTTTCCAGCTGTGAAATGAAGCTAAAAAAGAGGAATAAAGAGTTGCCTAATGCAATCATCAGGAAGTCTGTGGCAGGTGGGAATCGAGTCTCCATCCCTGATTCACAATTTATACCTTTTCTACACTGTTTTTCCTGCACTTACTACAGTATTTTTTAAAATTTATCATTTTTTTTTGGGTACTGTCTGTATTTGGTAATATGTCTGTCCCCGTTAATTTACTGTCAGTTTTTAACCTAAGATTGGGCAGGGTATAAAGTGTTTTTCCATCTTTTAGGCTGTTCTTTTATGAGATGACATTAACGAAGGGTTACCAAAGCCTCCAGGCTAAATCTTAACACGATTCCCCATATGAGCACTTGCAAAAAGTGTTATTTTAGAAATAGTGAGAGAAAATATAAGCTAAGAAAAACTGGTGAGAAATACAGAAACTCTGTTTGCACTCTCAGTCAATTTTGTATGAGAAATGGGAAACTTTGATCTTGATTGTGCAGGCAGCTTTTGAATTTTTTGTTCTTTAAGACTGAATGCCATAGGGGAGCAACATTTGACATTCTCAGGGGGTCTTGAATCAGATCTGATAACTTTTCCATCCATACAGATGGTAGCAGTCACTGGATACGTGTATAATAAGTTAGCAATGCATTTTTGTTCTATTTTTTTTTTTCTTCTTTCTGGGAGAAATGTTGATGAAATAACATAATGGGTAGTTAATGTTCACTAATTATTTATGATTGGCATTTTGGCCTTGGTTGCTTCCTGTTTAGAAGGAACTTTTGAGAATATTTGTTTCAAGAGATAGATGCTACTTCATGTCTTAGAATCATAGAATAGTTTGGGTTGGAAGGGACCTTAAAGATCATCAAGTTCAAACTTCCCTGCCATAGGCAGGGATAATTCCCACTACATCAGGCTGCTCAGTCCTTGTCCAGCCTGGCCTTAAACACCTCTAGGGAAAGGGCATCCAGAACCTCTCTGGGCAACCTGTTCCGGTGTTTCACCACTCTCAGCGTAAAGAATTTCTTTCTTATATATATAGCCCCTTCCAATTTACATCCATTATTTCTAGTCCTTCCATCACATGTCCTATTAAAAGGGCCTTTCTGTAGGCCCTCTTCAGATATTGATAAGCTACTAATGAGGTCCCCCTTGAGCTTTCTGTTCTCCAGGCTGAACAACCCCAACTCTCTCAGCCTGTCTTTATAATGCAGTTACTCCAACCCTTTGACCATCTTCGTCCTTCTTATGTTGAGGACTCCAGAACTGGACACAGTACACCACGTGGGGCCTCACCAGATCCAAGTAGAGGGGCGAAATCACCTCTCTTGACCTACTGGTCACACTTAAGATTAACATGTGTAAGCTGTTATTAAATATGCAGTGTGGTAGATCTATTGTCTCCATTTATTTAGAGTAAAAATACAGAATACAGTTATTTTTACATTTCTTCATTGGATTAATGTAAGAAAATGTTATTGGGTTCTTGTGGTATACCAGTAATTTTACCAAACACACTTTACAAACCAGTAAGTTGCCAAAGAAAATGTGCTTGTATCATTGTCTGAAACAGCCAATGTATAATTGGGACAAATGTACAATTTTAGTCTCTCTCACTTTGCTTTTGTAACAAAAAATCCTTCTGAATTTAGATGTTGGGAAAATGAGATGTGCCAAACTTTGCTCTGGGCTGCTCTGAAGTACACCAGGCAACAGATGGGATAACACAGACAGTTAATTCTTCATGTATGTCTGAGTTAGCATAAAGTCCTGGAATGGTCCCAAATTTGCATCTAAATGGAGTATGTGCCCCATTTGATTATAAGCACGAAGTGGAGGTTTTCTGCTACTACAGCAGAGCTGAGAATAGAGAGGAGGAAGATGAGGTGGGATGCTGTGAATAGCCGTGTAGGACCTGGGGTGAAAAGGTAAGCTGAGCTGTGAGTTCTTTGGAAATCTGATCCTCCTCCCATCATAAACAAAGGAGTTTTTGCTGTTGACTTGGAGAGGACCTTGAATCAGATCCGGGCAATAACAGGTTGTTGCGTCTGTCTTTGGGACTGCTGTACCAGTGCAGGAAAGGAAGAAGCTGTGCTCCCTGTTGGGAGTTAGTGCTGGAAAAATGCATAATTTGGCAGCCAGACTCCACATTGCTTCCCTGCTCATGACAGTAGTATCCGGATGTATAGCACAGGATATCATGTGCTTTTGTTGTGTCTTTAACACATGTTATCCTCTCACTTTGGTGCTAAATGACTCAGTAACTCATGAAAGCACCTACTAGGGATTTTCTGCAACTGAGGTATTAAAGCATTAACCCGTTAGAAGGGGGTTGATTTCTTTTTTTTCCTCTGTGCTACCTCATTTTAAATAAATCAAAATTTCAGAAACCAGAGTCCTTGTGGGGATTAAAATAGATGTGAAAAGTTGTAAACAGACTTGCTAAACCTGGAGTATTAATTGGCTAATGAGTTTCAAATATAGCATCACGCATTCAAAATAGTTATTTTGGGTACTGGTGGTTATTTTAAGGTAATTGGCTTGTTGGGAGCATAAGAGCAGTAATGATGCAAGACTTAAAAAGGTAGTAATGAGATGCTAATTTACAAGATATTGTAAATCTAAATAAATCATTAAAATGAGATTTTAATTGTTTCATTCTGGAAACAAAACTACCTTTTTAATTTTTTTTTTTGTAATCCTGGAGATTCAGCCATGATTTGAGAGTTCAGTAGAGGTCAAGTAGCATTTCTGGAGGTGCTACAGCACTGCCCCAGCAATTCTGGATAGGGAATACAGTCTGGGCTTGTATTGCACCTGAAGCAGAAGGAAAACAAGGACAAATCTAGCAGAAATTACTGGCTTTCTCATAACTTCAGAGAAGCAGATTTCAGTTTAAAAATTTGATCTGATTGTGTTATAGACTTATAAATTGTGCTCACTTCCCTCAACAATTAAGTAGCAGAGAGATAATTATGTTGTTATGGTCTGAAAATCATAGTATTAAATCCACAAAGTGATGCATCCAATGCAAAAAAACTCCACCTTAGCTGTGTTTGTACAATGACTGTATAATATACACTGCATAAATGGTTGACAGAGCAGAGGGCAGAACCTATATTTGCTGGGAAAATATGTGTTGGCACATGGAGTAATATTTTTCTTGAAAGCTCTTTGAGACTAATTATTATTTCCAAAGTGACACACCTTCAGCAGGATGAGTATAGCATTGTTTTATGAATGAACAGCTTCCAGTGAAGTTACTGTCTTCAACTCTTTTGGATATTCCTCAATACAAGTAGTTGTCATGGCTCTTGTGTGAAGGCTTCTTTCCTGGTAGTACTGTGCAGGTTTTGCACACATTTGTTGACAGCACCTGCCAGATGAACATTTTTGGGATGATATCAGAATTCCAAACATCATTTGTTGGGAGTGAGTGGCTCACTGCTGCCAAAGTGGGCCCAACCTGTGAACAAAGCTTTAGTCCCATATACAATAATTGGCTATTTGGAATCTGAAAAGCCTGAAGAATCAGGTGGTGGTTTTCTGTAGTCACACTTCACAGCTTTAATACTTGATATAACTTGTTTTCCCCAAACCATATAAATCACTTTCTTAGTGTGTCAGCTTAAATGTCTTTGGAAGGTGTTTCCAGTCGGGATTTGGCTTTTCTCTGGAGAAGAGCTTTTGTGTTTTACTTCTCCCTGAAAGGCACAGTTTTTGTTGAGAAAAATTTGCTTGGTGGAGGTGAGGAGGGCAGAAGGCAGGCACTTGGTACAACTTATGGTGAACAGTGTGGTTTAATGAATGTGGACTTGTGAGATGTATTGTCCTTACAGTTAGAGGATTTAAAATCTGTATGGATGGTACTCCTTGTTTATTTTGCTTATTTTCATTGCTGACTGATGGGGTGAACTGCACTTCCAGTAGTGCAAAATAGCGGTATCAATCTGTTGTGATATTTAAGTTATGTTCATTTTTTACTGAAGCTTTTCATGTGTAGGTAGCATATGTAAGGTAGATTTGCCTTAAGGTATGTTCCATGCTTGGACTATTTGTTGTATGATTATATGAAATTTTCTCTTGCCTTCAGGCATTTTTATGAGAGGGTATTAAGTCTCCTGCCTTCTTGTATGTCCCTATGTTTGTTAGTTGTTTACTTATCTTCTATTTGTATGATGAAGTCCAGTATCAGATCTGTTGTTCTGCTCCTTTCCCTTAGAGAGATGTATGTATGTATGTAGGGTGTGTAACTTGTACACTGCTGTGAAGTTCCTATGAAGAAAATCTGGGGTTTATTATGATTGCTTTTGACATTTATCCCTATCTTTGATCTTTACTAAATGAGATTGTGAGTCTTGTTAAATACCATGTCTGTTTACTGATGTAATGTTTCCGGATATGTCTGTATGGGACAACTAGAATTCTTGGAAGGAGTGACCTCAGTGATGTGCCTAAATATTAAGCTACTTTTTAGTCATTTGTGCATTGAAAATTCAATGCTTTATTCAACTTCTCTTTTATGGGTACATGCACAAAAAGAAAAGGTCTGTATTTAACAATGAATTCTTCCAATAGATCACAAGGAACCTGTTTTCCATGCTTGAATTTCCCAGGGCACAGTAACGGGAACCAGCAACTTTGCCAGGTTATCACTTGAGAAAGTAAACCCCAGTACATCAGTGTATTCAGAAGTGTGATTATTTGAATCATGAGCATTACATAGACTTAAAAAGTGCTGTTGTATTTGGGGGGAGAGATTTTTTCTTTTTCCCTATTTTCACATAAATTCTGGCATTTTGCCTGCTTGACCATTAACAGTGTCCAAATTTTGCCTGCTAGTATACTTCTCTGTATTGCTAGCTATGGACTGTTTTTATTTTGGAGTATTTATACATGCTCCGTGTTCTTTGGGAGTGCAGGATTTATGGTTCTCTTTGGGCATCCAGGTTCTATTTGTGCTTGCCTGCACATGCACCTTCGCATAATGGGGCTGTGTGAGCTGCACGGCAGTGGAGGAGGTGGAGGAATGGTTTTCATAAAGTAAAGAAGTAAAAGTTCTGGCAGCTGCCTTCTGTTCCTGTCTGCCAGCCCTTCTCTTTAACCCTACACAAGGCTTGGACTCTGATGTTTACCCATAGGATTCCCGCTCGCCCAGATCCCCTGCAAAATGAGTTTGTAAATGTGTGTAAGCAAACGCTTTCATGTCCTCTGTTGAAGAGCCTGGTATTAAGCATTAAGCACTACTAATACTTTGTTAAAATTCCAGCTGTCCACTGGCAGCAGGTGTTTTAATAGGAATGAAAGAATTCCACTTTTCAGAGATCCTTTGCAAATTGGTCATGAACGAACTGTTAGTTCCTTGTTTTACTCTTAATGTACTTTTTTCAATTAACAGTGTTCAAAGCTACATCTCATTTCTGCCTGTATGTAGGATTCTAAATGTATGTGAGAGAGATGCACATCATTATCTGTTGTTCTGCTCGGCAGGAAGAGTGTGAGCCTAGGATTCCTTACAGGTGTTTTTTGGATGTTTTATGTTTACTGGATAAATAAATTTACAGTACTGAACAAGTGTGACCCACATACCTACTTACTGATTTTTTTTTAAAGTTTTATTTTGGTTAAAATGAAATTGCTCCACTTTCCAATTAAATCCTGAGATTAACTAAATCCTCCCACAACAGGTCACGTTTTAGCCTTGCCCTCTTTTTCCTGTGATCATTGTGCTTAGAGATGTAAGGTTGGGTTATTCTATCGTCTTGACATAGCCCTGTGCTGCTGGCTACTATCCAGAAATGTTAAAGAAATATTTTTTTTCCCCAAAAAATAACAGCTTTTGATGGTTTTTTTCCATGTGGAGATGTGACAATACAATCTGGTCAAGGCCAGATTGCATCAGTCTAGTGAATAAATTAGGTTTGTTAGAGCACTGCTTAGCTTCATTTCTCTTACATGGCAAGCTCATAGTCTTCATTGTATCCCTCCAAGTTTAGTTTACTAAACACTCTTGAAAAAACTCCTTATAGCTTGGTGTTCCTTACTGTGAAAAATTCTAAGTTTTACTTCTAACTGCCATTTTTATTCTGCTAGAACATTTGTAGGAGCTATTAAATGTGCCTGCCCATTTAGAAATGCTCGGAGGTGCCCTTTAGACTGCCTCTGCTCTCTCTACAAAATTGCACCTCCCACCACCCAATGGAGCAGATTATGGAGTTTTGCCAGTGAGAAATCTTAAGGGAAAAACACTGTGTTCAGAAAACGCTGCTGTATTCGGAATCCTAGGACTTGTTCTAAAAATAAACTTAATTGAAAAGATTTGTTTTCTTTTCTAATGTGGTTTACTTCACTCTTTTATTAATATTTAAATAACTGAATGTCATAACCTGGAGTACAGAAATATTTCTGTACAGAGCTCCCACCAGAATCGCAGAAACCTTACATGAAGCCTTATGATTATTTTGCCACTGGCAATTTTCTTGGTTTAACATTGCAGTACAAAGGAAAATGAAATTCTTGTCTTCCTCCAGAATGAAAACCAGATGATTAATGGGTTAAAAAGGAAAGTAATTAATTTTACCAAGTCATTATGCATACTTGGGAATGAAGCTTTATTTGCCAAGAATCTTGTGAGAATCTCTTTAGAAATGTCTTGGAAATTTTTGCATTTGTCCCCCAAGCTACCAAAAATCTGATGCTTGAACACAAAGACTAAGCCTGTTATTTTTCTTTGTATCTGTAATGTTGGAAAGATAAATGGAAAAACACAGATGTGATGTGTTCTCAGAACTTGGCCCTCCTAAGCTTTTTCAGGTGTTTTGATGTAACCTGTTTTTAATTTACTACTACCAAAGGGTATGAATTTTAGCTGAGTAGAAATTGAAAAATGGTTCTTTCAGTATTAACTTCTTTACAAGTAGCTGCTGTTAAGCAAAGCCTTCTGAATTTAGGTACAGGTAGCAACAGGCAGTTTTAAGAGTTTCCCATCACCATACAAAAAGGTGGAGGTAGGGCTGATATGACTGCCATCTCTGTGATATAGCCCAAGATTCCTTACAGGTGTTTTTTTCTGGGTGCATAGAATGGAAATAAGTTTGTGTTGCAAGAATTCGGTAAAATGGCTTCTGCTTGATGGAAGAAGTGGTTTTGCCTGGCCTTTGGTTCCAATACCTGTTTGACATGGCAGGTAAAGTCTCCAGAAGCCTCTTTTCTTCCTAGACTTTGGGTCAAAAATAGGAATGTTAGCCAGAGGTGGCCACCAGTAGTGTCCCTGACTTGGTGTAGTCCCTTGCAAAGGTATTGGAGAGGGTATGGGGGCAACTGGAGAACATTTTAATCTCTGAACAGCAATACTTTGATTACAATACTTCTGATCTTCAGGATCGAAGAAGGGCCCACAGCTGCTTAAATGAGCTGGGTCTGAATGGCCAAACAGGCAGACACCTTTTGTGCTGATGAGCAGGCTTGTGGATTTGTAAATCTTAGCTCACCAACTTAGCAATTGATCCGGATCTTAAAATAAAACTGCTTCCTGCCTTATTTTTTGAAAAAGGCTACTATGGGACAGAAGAAAGGTTTCTCACATCCTGCTCTTTCTGTCCATAGGCTGTGCTTTGAGAAGCATATGTTCAACTCTCTTCAGCCTTTCCCAAGTCTTCACCAGCCCTTTGTTAAGTAATTGGGACGGAATTGAAACAGGATGCTGTATTGTAAAATATAGAAATGGATGCTTTACTTCTCCATCAGGATTACAGAGTCAGGATTTGTTAAGTTTTTTTGTTAAGTCATTCAGCATAATTAGAAATTAATATGCTTAATCATCTTAACTAATTTCTTACATTTAAAGGATGGAGCCTTTTAAACCCTCCTTCCTCTCTGCAGTTCTATTCTAATGAGAAGACAATTGAACTAAACCTTACACCCTGACCAATAAACTGAGTACAGATAATGCAAATACCTTACACCCTGACCGACAAACTGAGTACAGATAAGGCAAATCTTGATCAATTATATTTTTAATTTGCAATTATTTCACTATATTAAACATGAATTGCCTGACTTCCTATCTGTTCCCAAGTAATTATTGTACCATATCATCTTTCAGTAATTTGAAGTTAAATAATTGGATTGATGCAAAACTACAATGACTGGCTTGTAAATGAAAATCAGTTTTTTCTGAAGGAAAACAGTATTTTTAGTCCTTTCATAGTTGCAGCTTCAACTGAAAGCTTATGGCAAGCTGGCAACTCTTCCAGTGGCTTCTTTGGATATATTAATGTGTATTTATCGAGTGCATTGATTTCTTTTTCCTTTTTCCTCCCTGCTGTATTCTCATAACCTGGTATGATTATTATAAACATGTTCATGATAAAAATAGGTGTTCAATAAATGTGGATGCTATGAATCTAAGATCAGTTTAACAGCATCAGGGACTTGCTTATGAACAGATTTATGACTTTGGTTTTATCTTGCAAAGCTTGAGTGGGAGTACTGAACTATTTGGGAACCAGCCAATGGTTTCTATTTGTCTTTGAGTACTAAAGTAACAGCAAAGCAGTGTGCTGTGGTGCTTGATAGGCACTCTTCAAACAATTACTTTGTATGTGTGTATAAAAGTTTCAGTTTTGTTATTATTTGATAATTCGATGTATAAACTGGAGGATTTTCTAAAATAATTTTTAGCTATGTGAGAAAATAAGAGCAGATTAGACATGATGGCAAAAGTAGAAGCATTTCTTAAGGACAAAGGAAATAATATTTTCATTGCTCTTTTTAAAGTAAATCATTACTTGAATGTGATTAAAATGTACCATTTTGAGCTTGTATATTTGTTACTGCTCCAGGCATCCATTGTTGACTCTTCTGTTTGAAGCAATGTTGAATGCAGGCAGTTGGAGAGGGGAAACTTTTAATGGATGTTTTTTCCCCCATAAACTTTCATCTGTAATTCTGCTGATGCTAATGGAAGCTGCAC
Source organism: Turnix velox (assembly GCA_013400935.1). Classification (NCBI taxonomy): domain Eukaryota; kingdom Metazoa; phylum Chordata; class Aves; order Charadriiformes; family Turnicidae; genus Turnix; species Turnix velox. The sequence goes on along the minus strand of VZTY01028883.1, from coordinate 112,805 downwards.
CACCTTATTACATTTTAAAGACATTTTAATGGTATTTTAAAATACTGAGCTGTCTAACATGGCAATGTGACGTACCAGCAGATGGAGGCAGAAAGTAAGCCAGACAGTAGTGAAGCCAAATCTCTTGGAGTCACCTCCATTTCCATTTTTATTTTTCAGCTGTTCAGTGCTTCAGATGAGCTGCTGTTTTTAGCAAAATTTTACCAAAATGTAGCAAAATTCAGCTGTTTGACAGAGCTCTTACCATGTTAAGATCATTTAGCTAGAATCATTTAGATGATGGTCTTTTTATTTTGTTGCTGTGTAGAAAACTCACAGTCCTCTCCTGTTGATCTGCCTTTTTCAGAGGGATCATTTTGTGTGACAATAAAGAATGTCATGGCTCTGATTTTTCCCTTCATCCCTTCACTAAAAACATAATCTTCCTGCTTTCTGTAGCAGTAACATGTACATGGTGCATAGTTCCTCACTGTGAAATTGTCTACACCTTCCTCAAACAACTAGGAAGTTCCTCAAACTTCCCATGAAGTTGTTGTGTACAGGTGGCGATTCCCTCTTACTCTTTTTTGCTGGGTGATTTGAAACCAGTTGATCATACATGAAGACATTTGCCAAGAAGAGAAGATATTCTTTTGTAAGGACAGAAAAAAAATCTGGTCTCCTAATGCCACCTAGAGAAGGATATGGATTTGTGGCCTTTGTATGCAGATAGACTTGTGGCATAGAAGATTTTTGAAAACATTGTGTGTATCACTGAGCTCATGAGCTCACATGCACACATCCACACTAATCATAGAATGTATTGAGTTGGAAGGGACTTTCAAAGATCATCCAGTCCAACACCCCCTGCAGTAAGAAGGAACATCCTGCACTAGATCAGGATGCTCAGAGCCTCATCGGCTGGCCTTGAATATCTATCTCCAGGGCTAAGGCCTCCATCAGCTGTCTGGGCAACTTGTTCCAGTGCCTCACCACCCTCCTGGTGAAGAACTTCCTAACATCCAATCTAAATCTATGCTTCTCTATTTTAAAACTCTTGCCCCTTGTTGCTCCATGCCCTTGAAAAACCTCTCTGCTTCCATAGTTCAGTAACACTGGAAACCATTCTATCTGTTTACCTCGTGGAAATGTTAGAGTTTTACTGAAGCCTTTTAGTCTGAGTGTAAATCTTGAAAACCCCTGTATTTCTTTTGGGGAGCTATTACACTGTTAATTTTTGAATGGTCCTCTGATGATGTATATTTTTAAGTTGAAATGTACTTTCTGGAGATTTACTGAAATAATAACTTGACATAAAGCATCTGATAAATACAACCATGGGAGAAAAAGTTTCATTTGAAATTGTGACAGATGTGTACATCTAGCATCCAAACTTTTCTGTTTTAAACAGATTGCTGAATTCTGATGTTCTGCATTTCACATCTGGAAAAGAACAATTAATTGAAATAAAACACTTTTGTGAATGTGATGGAGAACAGGAAGAAATGTCAGAGCCTTCAGGATTTCAAATTTCTTCATACCCATTTGCTGAATAACTTTTTCCTGATGATTCTAAATTTGGGGACAGTTATTTGTTTTAAATTTGAAATGCCTGATGGGTTGAAATTAGCCAAGTTACACAGAATTGCTGTTGATTTCCTGGTTGCATAAGCCGACCAGGAAGGTTGTTAGAGGTCACGCTCCCGAGGAGAGAGTGGCTGCAGTTTGGGTGTGCTCTGGCTGAACTAATCAGAAGAAAAATGTTTGTAAAGCAGGGAGTGGCTCAATGTGAGTTTTTGCATGCAGAGAGGAACTACTAGCATCTATTTTTCCCTTCTTTACTAAGGCAACGGGAGAGGGCTCAGCGAATGAGTGTCTTTTGCATTGCAATATGACTTCAATTCATAGGCACCTCTAATATCTGTCTTCAGGTTCCAAAGTGCCATGTGCATGTAGTTTTATAAAATTTGAGGAAACGGTGTTAGGGACCTACTGTTCCCCATTGCAGTTATGAGTAATGAAGCAATTTGAGAAAGTGTTATTACTTTAAATATAGTTCCTCATTCATAGAATCACAGAACACGTTGAGTTGGAAGAGACCTTTAAAGGTCTTCTAATTCAGCCTCCTTGCAGTGAGCAGGAACATCCTCAACTCAGGTTGCATAGACCCTCATCAAGCCTGGCCTTGAGTAGTTCCAGGGATGTAACCTCTGTTGTCTCTCTGGGCAACCTGTTTCAGTGTCTCACCACCCTCCTGGTGAAGAACTTCTTCCTAATGTCTAATCTAACCCTGCTCTGATCTAGTTTAAAGCCATTTCCCCTTGTCCTATTGCCACATGCCCTGGCAAACAGTTTCCCCTGGCTTACTTCTTGTCTTGGCTGAAGAGCAAGCTTCATATGAAGTCTTCCACAAGAAGCTGTCCTCTTGCACTTGCAGTTGTCCTCTGCCCTTCCATTGCAATCATCATTCCTTTTGTTTGCAGATTGGGAAGATGGATAACCTGAAAACAAATTTTTTCTGCAGAAAAAGGTAGATTTAAGTTGTATTATGGGTGAAGCTGTTGTACCCCTCATTCTGCCGTGTAGGTGGAGATGCAAGTTTCTGATGTCAGAAAATTGAATTTACGGATTTGTATATTTCTCAACAGATATATGGCATATCAGTGGGAAAAAAGTCTGTTTTCTACATGCTTGATGTTTTTTATTAATAGCCTTACATAGTGCAGGGATCTCTTTTTTATTTGGGCAACTGAGAAACAAGAGGGAAAAAAAATAGGCAGAAAAATGTTTCTTCAGATCTGCCAGACTATGGACATTTTAAACAAGTGAGATATTGAAATTGCAAAGTGGTGACTGTATTACACCTCTGCATCTTCCTGAAATTACTATTTCAATTAAAAAAACCCACATACTTTTAATAATGTTTTCAGATTTTCAGATATTTATGAAACTGATCTTACATTAGACGTATAAATATGTTCTTGTGAAACAGGCCACTCTTGTGGTATGAGTAGACTCATTTTTATGACATTTGATCACAAATAATTTGAACCAGCAATGAATGATGCATGTGTTTTGATAAACTCTCCATCTTCACATTCTTTCTTAAATACATGTGTATGTATTCTAAAAGTAAGTTGTGTGTTAGAGAACTGTAGAAGGAAAGGTATAAGGACGATTCTTCTCCTTCTTCAGTTCATGACTGTGAAACTGGGTCTTTAATAACCAAAATAAAGTGTATTCCTTGTAAGTTATGACTATTTGGTTTATATCCATTGCAGGATGCCTTGAAAATAACCTGGAGCACTGTAAAATGCGTAGAGATCAAACTGTGTACAAAGGATAAATAACGACTTCCTTGCCATCTCCAATGGTGAAAACATTGTCTGCACCTTGTATCATGGAAAACTTGGCTGTTGGAAGATGTTAGAGGCTTTCTAAGGTTACTTAGTGAATCACTGGGGAGGGTTTTAAATCCTGGAAAGCTTGATCACAATCTTGTTTTCTAAAGGCATCCCAGCATTTCTTTAGTCCAAGAGTAGTAATTGCAAATACATGGTATTTTTAGACTGGTTTCAAAGTTGCACTTGCCTGACCAATGAATAATGTAATCGCATCAGTACTTGGTTTACTGTGCTCTGAGCCACTTTATCTTTTGAGACAGATATATGTTTTCTAAGCAAGAGGAGTGCTTTTACCACTCTATTAAATAATGTAGTCTTTAATTCAGAAGTATTCTCTGTCTGTGTGTCAGAAGGCAGCATGGGAGAGCATAGTCACTGCTAGCATTTTCTGGAGTTGCTTTCATGTTCTCACATAAAGCACTTTGAATTTCCCTAAGATTTGTTGATATTGGAAAATGGTCCCCAACTCTTCATTCTGCTTTACATTTATGAAATTAGTTCAGTATGCAGTCTGACCATGTCTTTAGTATAGATTTGACATAAATTTGACAATTCAGAAAAACTTTTTTTGGGCTGATTCCTTCAGAGTTAGACAACTGCTTTTGCAGAGTAAGTTCAGCCACTGTTTTTGCATCTGTACAGAGATTTGGAATCTGTGAAACCCAAGAAAAACTCATGTCGTTGTAAATTTGAGTTCAAGTGTGTGTTTAGTCTTGTTTTTTCATCAGGAATCTAAAGAAACTATATTTAAAAAGCTGCCAGAACCTCTCTATTGCAATTTGTTAAAGGTCTTTCCTAATGCAGTTGAAAATCTTCAGGCAACTGATATAACATAAGCTGGCAAAACCCCAGTTATCTAATGTATCCATCTGACTTTCATACAGGCACATGTGTGACTACAGCTTTCCCACATTTTAATACAACTAAAATGGAGTAGTTTTGCCTTGGTGGAAGCCTTCAGTAGATGCTGCTTCTTTTCCACATCTTTCTTCTGGACTTTGAAAGTTTTTTACTGTGTTACCATTGAGTTCACAGCCTTTTTCAAGGAGTAGCCTGTAACAACTCTTCAGTGGCAGTTCACTTTCCACCTCTTGAACAACTAGTAACAGAAAGTTTCACATGAGTAGTGTTAGAGGAGGGAAAAGGTGATGTGTAGGAAGGGCGTCCCATGGACCTATAACCACTGTCTGCTCTTCCCCATTCCAAATTTTGACTTCTTTACTTTTCTCTGGTTTTATACATGTGAGGTTTTCTTTAAATATTTTAGGATCATAGAATTTCCTGTGTTGGAAGAGACCTTAATGATATTCTTACTGTCTTTCAGATACTTTACAGGGGCTACATTCGTAAATATGTTCTTTAAACAATGAACAAGCCTTTTCAGTAGCCTCCAGGCTGCTTAATACAACCAGGTGTGTCATGTCTCTGACTTTTACTCTGGAAATGTAACATATGGCTTAAGAAATATTTGTTTGATTACTATCTCCAAGCAGAATTTCACATCTTTCCCACTTCCCATAATGCAGCTTCAAGTCTGTGCTGCTGCAGCCTTGTGAGGTATGAGGAAATTGCATCAGAATGACAAGAAATTGGAACTATTTCCTACAGGCAGCATTTAATATATTAAGAAACAAGTTTCTTGTCCCTTTCTTTTGGTTTAAAATTAAAAGATGAAAAAAAATTGAAATTGGGGCATGTCTGACAAATACATGAATTTGAGGTAATGATGAGAAAAGTTATGTGACTCCCCAGCACCCTTCAGAGTCAGTTCTTACTTAACCTGGCTGAGCATGTCCTTTTGGATACTTACCAAGTGAATGGAATTGCCTTCACCCAACTCTGAGACCAACTTGGCTTCTGCTGCACAGGAATAGATTAGCTGCGTTTATGGCCCACTCTTCTTGACTTCTTCAAAGCAGAGAGATTGTGGAGGCCTCATTCCTGAAGACATTCAAGTCTTAATGAGGCTCTGAGCAGCCTGATCTAGTGCAGGATGTCCCTGCTTACTGCAGGGGGCTTGGACTAGATGACCTTTGAAGGTCCCTTCTAACTCAATGCGTTCTATGATTCTGTGTTTTAATATCAACAAGGGAACTCCTCTCCATGAAGTCTGAAACACAGATGTAAATGAAGTGCAGGAGGGAAGCCCCTGGATTTTGTGTAGATCTGTGTTATCCATAACAGTTGGAGGCAGATTAAGACACTGCCCTCTTTTCAGCTGGTAACACTGGAGATTTCAGTGATTAGATCCTGGCTAAACTGGTTTTCAGACTTCTAAAGCACTTTTTTTCTGCAGGGAGCCTTTCATGAGATTGGGAGAGCAAATTTTCTTAGGACCTTTGGCATCATTAGTACATTTTGATGCAATGATCTAGTGATTTTGAATATAAAAAGTCGTGAGGTATGTTATTTTTTCCTCTAATCCAGGACAGCTGATTCCAGAAGAATATTGTGCATTGATTTGACACGATGATATCTAGGTTTTGGCTTATTTGTAGGAAGATATTCTTAAAAAGATTCATTCAGACTTTTTATCAGCAATTTGGAATGCCTAACTTGACTCATTTATCTAGCATTAAGCAAGGATACACAATATGACACAGGAAGTGAGATCACAGAAGTTGATTAAAAAGTAATTAGGTATTTCCTTGATTAATTTACAAGAATGAGCTGTAACATGAAAAATTCCATTTACAGAAGCAACTTCATGGCTCGAGTGGGGTATTGCATAAAATCCATGCAGAGTTAACTGGATGTGGGAAATGAGTCAATCCAGTAGTTTGAGAATGGGATTAGGATTTCAATTCACTTTTCTGTTGGTGCTGACTCACTGTGACCTTACACAAGTCAGCTAAGTTTTCTACATATCAGCAGCTCAGCCCAAAAATACACTATTTCTCTAACTCTTTTTACTGTCTGCAAGCTTTGACTGTTGCAAGAGAAAGGGAAGAAGCACCTTAAAGAATTCTGAGAAATTTGCAATACTTGTCATGTTCTTAAAATACTTAGAGTTTTTTCCAAGTTTCATTTTCCTGCTTTGTTGCAGGGCTTGTTTCAGTGTGGAGGGCTTTGCAAAGGGGAAGAAATTACTTTGTGTGGAGGGCTTTGCAAAGGGGAAGAGTAGTAACTGTTTTCTGAAAGATTTAGCAAGCAGATGAAGTTAAAATGAGAAAGGCTTTTCTAATCCCCTTTGGTTCTGGTCATTTTGAGCCTATTTATCTAACTCAATGTAGTTACCAACATAGTTGTGCCAGCCCAAACTGCTCAACCTTGTCTGGCTTATCAAAATGGGTATTAACTAACAACTGAAGATGTTAGTGATTACAGTGGGAGCATTGCATTGATTAATATTATTTTATTTTATAAAGTGGCAACATTATTCAGAGAAAGTGAGAAGAGATTGTTTTTAACCAGGCAACCTTCTCTTCTTCAGAAAGACTTATTGTGACAAATAAGTTTTGTTCTCTTCGATTTTGTCATGTTCAGCATGAACTACTGAAAATGCTGCTGGACTCACATGTCCACCCTGACTTCATCCACTGGCACCACCTTGCCCCATTCTGACCTTTTCTTTCTTCCTGCACTTTTCCTGAGTTGTCAGTGCTGCTTTTGCTCTGCTGAAGAATTACTTCAGACCTAGCTGTTGATTTAATGAATCATTCTGACAGCAAAGAAGAAGTTCTTTAACTGGGGATTAAACAAAACAGGAACGTGATGCTTTTGCTTGAGGGTAAGAGTGACTGCACATCGGGCTATGGATCGGCTGTTATGCTTCTGTGTCAAACACTCCCATGATCTGCATCAACTTTCAAGTCTGGACAAGCCCTTAACAATACTTCTTTCCCTTTTAGAACAAATGCTGCCTGTACACAGATTGTTGGAAGGCTGGAGTTTATTGACTTTCCATCATAGTACTGGTAAAAGTATCTGTGGGGAAAAAGAACGATTGGAGAGGAGCAAGTTGGTTTCCTGTACCTCACCTTAGCTTGTTAACTTTAAAACTTCTTTCTTTCACCATCAGTATTCTCTTGGAAGCCTCTCCCCACATATAAAAACCTGTCAAATACATTTGGAACCCCCTATATGTGTAAAAATAATACATATTTGTAATACATGTTATTATATGTAAAAAATAGAATAAATGTGAGCAAAATAATAAAGGGTCTGTGAATCAACATAGTTGAATAAGAACAAATTATAAAGCACAACCAATTTGTTATAAAGGCTTAAATGCATTTCTGTGTGGTCTTGTATGTATTTAGAGCTATATATGTAGCAAGCAACCACTTTTGCCTTTTTTTTCCTCTATTATGTTTACGTGCAGCACAGATCTAATAAATATTTATACACTTATCTTAAAAAAGGCAAGTGACTTTCACAAGACCAACTCTTGTGAGTTATTTATGATATTGGCTGACGTAACTGTGAGAAAAAAAGACTGACCTTATTTCACGCTAAAAAGAGAATAGGAATTAACCTTACTTTTTGTAAGAATGAAGCTTGAGCATACTATTTTATGTTAGGGAAATTCAAATCTGTATTTTAAGGCAGAAGTGACTAACCAGTGATAACTTACCAACTTGCCTTAGCAAAAAATGTTTACTCTTCTGTAACTAAAGAGGTGAAAATGTCAGACTCTGGTAAATAACTTACAAAATTTTTCTACATATTTTCACACTGAATGTTGATTTGTGGCTGTTTTTCCACAAGTCCTTCATAGAAGGAAAGGATAACTTAGAAAACGTCTTCTCCGAGTCTCTCGAAATTAAGACTTTGATAGCTGAATTGGTTACATATATTTGCGTCCACAGAATATGTATGATACAAAGAATCGAGAATACAGTTACTTCACAATCACCTGAGCATTACCATCACACTACTACCCCCGTGTGGTGATTAAGTGTAATCCAGTTTTTAGAAAGGAATTCTGGATTATTTTCATTTAAAAAGATATTGTCATTTTTGGATGACACTGTGCTTTATCTTAATATTTTTTCAAGAGATTAGATATAGAATATTGGTAGATTATATATTTTCCTTTTCAAAAAATCAGTGGTATTTAGGAAATTGCTCTAAGAACTAGCTTTTCCAACAACTTTTATGGCTTGATTAGAGAAACAACACCCAGAAATTTTATGGAATCTACACTCATTTTAATCATGTGGGTGCAACATGAAATGGAAATTATATAAAGAAGATTGACATGAGATTATCAGATAAGAAATCTTACGTCAAAATATCATTCACAGTATTTACTTCAAGTTTTTTTTATGTCCAGGTAGTCTGTATATTGAAAGCATCCATGACATACTGATATATAAAAGAATAGTGTAAAGAACAAGAGTACTTAGAAGGATATGGAAGAGACATTTAAGAAAATAAGTGCTTGGATCAAAACAATGGGTAACTTTTAGGAGGTGTGGAAATGCTCTTTGTGTGTATGACTCATCTATTTATTGTAGAAAACAGAAATACTAATTATGAGCCAGTGTATGATCTCTTTTTGTGAATGTATAGGCAAGTAAATTAATTACACAGAGTGTGAAATGCTTGTGTTAAAATAAATTTTTAATAAAAAATTAAAAAAAAAAATTCCCAATTATTTTATTGTCACTGCAATATGGAATAAATTCTTTAGATAACTGTAGTGTATATTCTGTCAAAATTCTTACAATTGGTATCAGATTGCTAGTGGAGCTGTCTTTGTGTCTTACATTGTAAACTTTGTCATTTCATTGTTAGGATTGTATATTCTCACCTATATACAGGTGCTATGGAAATGGAATATGTGTTTCCTTCCTATGCCCTTGCCTATTATAGCAAGTAATTTCTAGGATTAATTACAGCTTCTGCTAACCATCAAGAAGACCTGGACTAACTCTGTTAAGTGTTTTATGTGAAATTTGGCATTGCTGGTGTGCTAGAGCAGTTCATGCTCTAGGTAGAGAGGACTTTTTCTTCTGCTGATATCAAGAACCTGTTTTAGTCTTCACTAAACACAAAAAGGCAGTCAGTGGTCATAATTTATTATTCAAATCCTAATTTGTAGATAACAAGACACGAATGATTCTTGAAAGACAGAAAATAAACATGTTCTGTATTAGTACTATGCAGCATCTTTTTGGAAATAAGCACTAACTTTCACTTTTTTTTTTTTTACACAATTTTTTTATATCCAGTTATATTCTAGATGGACTATGCTTATAGATTATTTCTTTTTAGTACTTGAGAAATGTTTAAGTAATTTTAAAATTGGTCGTATTTATACATTTTTGGTGAACCTTCCTCAGGCAACTGCTCAGAACCAGATTACTTAGAGGAAGAATATTCTTCTTTTCTTACCAGTCAGTAAGGACATGTACTTTACACCCACCTTCTATTTAATTCTGTTGGGGATTGCTTCTCCAAAATGATGTCCCCTCACTCGATAGCAAGGTTACTGCACTTCTCTCTGTGTTTCAGCATCGATCCCATCTGCGCATTGAAACAGTTTCTAGGAGATGAATTAAACAGTTAAACTAAATTGTATGAATTTAGTGACACCATGTATCAAATAAATATTGATGTTAAGAAATCTAATCAAGAGATTCCAGAAAGTGTGGTTGTTCTCAATCGTTGATTATTCATATTGAATGTAATTACTCATATAAATAATTCTTGATTATTCGTAGCATATATGAATGGCTTTTATAGGCTCACACTGCAAGAGACCTTTGCTGATTTGTGTGTTTCCCACGATTGTCAGTGCCACTAGACTTAATAATCCTATGTATTTTCTTCCTGCTGCTTTAAGGATCCACTTTCTTATTTCATGCATATCATGTCACTTTCCTCTCCATATTTATGTACCTTGAACTCCTTTTGGTGTTCAAAGAGTAGTGTAAATTTTGTTGCTCCTTAGCTAAAAATGAATACATTAATTCCTTATGACGTCTTAGTGCATCTTTCATGTATTTAGTTGTTTAAATGTATGGTCTCCTTGGGGTGCCAACTCCTCATTTTGTGCCCTGAACCATACTCAGCCCATTTTTAGTCCGAAAATAAATGGCATCAAAAGGATGCTCCAAGGCACCGCAGTCTCCATGTTAATCTTAGGTGACTAAGACCGAAGATAAATTTACTGTAAAACATATTTAAAAAAAAACAAACCAACGTGCAAAGAAAATACTTTTCCCCTTCTCCATTCACTTTATGTGTCAGGATACTCATTTTTAGTTATGTTTTCTTTTAACCTCCCACCCCATTAAAGATGAGTCATAAAATAGGTAATAAATAATAATAATTAAGAAGGTGTTCTGTACTGGAAATGTAAAAATTGCCATTTACTTGATCTTTGTCTTAAACTTGGTCAGTCAATTTTTTTTACATATAGAAAATTAGTATTTTCATTCTATCAACCTTAGGGTATGTTAGAAAACGTAGCCCTCAGCTTTCCTACTTGTAATCTTGACCCAGTCAGTTTCTAAAGCAAGAAAAAACAAAAAGGCCTGATGGCTAGCAGAATCCATTAATTAAATGGGGTTCCTATGGCTCAGTGCTGTCTTCTAGATAGATGGTCTGAGCACAGGGAAGATGGAAGAGGACGTTACCCTTCAATAACCAACCTACCCCAAGGCCTTTTGTTGTTTTCATGTATTAGCTTGTCAACGCCTGTCTGTAAGTTTTCCCCGAAGGGCTTCTCTTGTGAGTTTAAGACTTTCATTAACTAGCAGGTACGTAAATTAAGCCATGATTTCCAGTGAAGAATAAAGAGGTTTAAAGCTGATACTAATGGTGGTATATGTGGCATTGTGTTGACTGGCCATATACCACAACACCAAATGGAAGGGAATATATGACTTGACACTGATATATTCAGCTCCTTCCAAGGACATGCAGCTACATTTTGGAGTGCAAATGAAAGTCTCTGGGGGTTTCATAGCTTGGATTTATAGTTTGGAGGGAAAAAAATCTGGTGAGAAGTATTTTCTCTTTTGTTACTAAAACAACTGTTATTTTTTAGCCATGTGCTCATATTGAGTGTGGAAAACCTCTTGAATGACTTGAACAATAGTTTGAAAGCGGCAACTACAGCATAGAATCATAGGGTTGGAAGGGACCTTCAAAGGCCCTCTAGTCCAACCACCCTGCAGTGAGCAGGGACATCCTCAACTAGATTAGGTTGCTCAGAACCTCATCAGCCTGGCCTTGAATGTCTCCAGGGATGGTGCCTCCACCACCTCTCTGGTCAGCCTGTTCCTGTGCCTCACCACCGTCCTGGTGAAAAACTTTTTCCTTATTTCTAATCTAAACCTGCCCGGCTCTAGTTTAAAACCATTGCCCCTCTTCCTGTCACTACATGCTCTGTAGGCCCCTTTCAGATATAGGGAGGCCACTATGAGGTCTTTCCAGAGGCTTCTCTTCTCCAGACTGAACAGCCCCAGCTCTCTCAGGCTCTCCTCATATGTGAAGTGCTCCTCATCATCCTTGTGGCCCTCCTGTGCACCTGCTCCAATAGTTCCATGTCCTTTTAGTGCTGAGGGCTCCAGAGCTGGTTGCAGTACTCCAAGTACTCATGAGAGCAGAGTAACGGAGTAGAATCACATTTCTTGACCTGACGGCCTTGGCTTTGCTGATGTAGCCCAAGTCCTTTTCCAAGGAGCTGATCTCTATCCTACCATTCCTAGTCTTCATGAGGGTTGCACGCACCCACCTCTCCTGCATGTCCAGGTCAGTTTGTGTAACTGTAGAGGAAGCACCCTGAGAGGCTGCTGATCAATGAGGCTTGATCAAATGTCCCCTTGAAATCTCCGGCAGCTGTTCACCTGTTTCACTGTTGGACCACCTTCCAGTTGGCAGCCTGAAAATGTGCTGGTAGCTGTGATGTTACAGGAAAACACTGGCAGCCTCTGCAGATGTTGGGATGAATCAGTGGAACAGCTTTAAAATCAGCACTGCTGATTTGAAACTTGTCATAGGTTGTTGAAAATACATTTTTTTGCAGTGTCTCTAGAATTGCTAGCAGTATTATTTTCTCCCCAGATAAATACAGCCCGTGTGTCGGGCCTACAAATGGGCAAGTCTGTGTTTCCTTCTGTTTTCCCAGATGAATCACTGGGGTTGCATAGCAAGATAGGAAGTGTACAGGTGGTTTAACTTTTTTAAAAGCATCTCTTTTGTGTAAAAATAAAAAAAAGGAGTATTAGTCACATTTATTCCCTACTTACCTTGCACATATGAGAACATATCAGGAATCTGGTTGGAAGAAGTGGGTAGGGGTGATAAGTTGAGATCACTCAGAAGTTACTGTTGTGTGCTTTGACTTTGTTGTCACCTTTCTCTAATCCAGATCTTGCGATCAGCACCTCTATCATCTGGAACCAATTAACAAACTCTTAGTTGCTCTGTGCAAATGTGATTCTGAACTAATATTTTTTTCTTGAATAATTCCATCTGAAGGGGTTTTCATTTTTAATTAGAAAAGTATTATAAATAATTTGTAGAATCATATTTTTTGGAATTAAGATAGCATAAGACTGTTAATACCTAGCCTTTTCTTTGATGTCTAGTCAGTTTGAAAGAAGACTGAAGAACATTCTGTAGATTTAAAATTTTCATTACACAGCTCAAATCTGATTCATATATTTTTAATTATTTCAGCTTGTTTTCTCTGACTTTCTCTGTGTGTGGAGAAAATTCTAACTCAACTCAGCCTCCAGCACAAGTGTGCAAAGAAAATGGAATACTCTGGCTGAGAAGTTTTAGTGGATTTACTGATTCTGCTTGTGCCTCAGTCATTGAAGCTCCCAATGATGTTGTCTTAACAACAAATTAACTGTTGTTGGCTGCTTAACCTGAAATGTTGCACCATGGCTCCATCTTCCCTCCCATGTCTGTCATACCACTGGAAACAGCATGGGCAAGATTTTGTAAGGTTTATCTGACAAAGTCCTTCAGGTCTTATCACAGGAACTAAGTTTTAAATACTTAATACTTACATGAATCTCAGAAGTTTATGGTACCTGTATTAAAAACAGGTAAGGAATTGTGAGAATGGAAGAATCTTAAACAGAAAAGAGTAGATACCAAAGAAACACGATCAGGAAACATAAGAGGAAATCTGATTAACCACATCTGTTTAAAAAATATATTTTCCATGCTTTCCACTTTTATGTGAAAGGCCAATGAAATAAATAGGACACTCAGTTCACGTCCCATAGGAGAGCAGAGCTTCTTGTTCATAAATGCTCTTGAAGATGGTACTTTATTGAGATGTTTCACACAGCATAATCATATCTACCTCAAGGGCTGTATGCTAAGCATAATATTAGTGCACAGCAGGATATAAGACTATGACCTATATGCTCCGTGGAAAAACATTTGCAATTCTGCATTTTAAAAATAATTGTAGATGTAGGTTTTTTAGTTTGGTCAAAATGCAGAAGAACCTTGTGAGTGGTGAAAAGTTAGAGTGAGTTGAACAAAAAAAAATTGGGGCATGCCAAGTGAAGAGCAGTAACAATCATCCTATCAAGTGATACCATTCTTCCTGTTTTTCTCCTTAAAAAGTGCTGTGAATTGGGAATGGCCTTTGAGTTAATTTATTGACATTTTACATCTGTATCATTGTCATACATCAGCACTTTATGAGTTTGCAGTGCAACAAGCAACATTTACACAAGGGAAAACATTTTAATGATAAAGGATCTCTTAACTGGGGGCTCTAAGATCATCTTGGGCAAGTGTCTTCTGGGATTAGTGTAAAGATGGCTAACGAGGGCAGATTCAGAACTGATTTAAATAGAAAGGAGAAAAGGATAGTGTATTTTTGTAATGACAGTGAGGTCATGTGAAAAGCCAGATTTTAGACCCCTCATCATTCTGTCTAGGGATTCTGTGATTAGGAGCTGGACGTATGAAAATTAACTCTACAAAAGCAATGAATGCAGCCTTACAACATGCAGCGCTTCTACTGCTCAGATGTTTCTGTCTTCTGATGCAGATATGAACTAATCATTGCCTTTTTGCTAAAAGCAGAGGTTGAAATAATGTCAAGTGAATGCCATGATAGATAACCTGTTTTTGCAAATCTGTATACAGTTGGTGTATTGCCTTGGAGGGAAGGGTGAACTAGAATAACTATGCTTCTTTGCAGTCTTTTATGAGTCTCTGATTTTCTTTGTGGATGTGGAGGATACATGTTTAAACAGAGATTTCAGAATATTTTTGAGGTTTTATCGTAGCTCAAATACAATTTGGCTTTTTTATCTCCCCTGGAAAATGGCTTTTGCATCACAATTTGAAAATGAGCAGAGTGTAAAACACATAAATGCTTGTATCTTCAAGATGCCAAATCCTCTTACACAATAGGTATGTAAAATGACAGGTTTTATAAAACTGGGGAATTTATTTATATGGAAATCACTTTCCTCAAAAAAATCCCCAATCAAACCCAGAAAACCAATAATCCACAAATACAATCAAGATTTATTCTAGCATGTTTATTTTTGTGTTTCTAGTTTTATTTGGTTTTATACCAGGGCTGTTTCGTTTTTATGAATGTATATTGTTTAGAGGGGAAAAATTATCATTCAGTAAGTACCAAATCACCATTTGCCAGAAAAGAGAAAGTTTGTATTTCACTGTTTAACATACTGAAATAAGAAAAGCAAGTGATAACATGTGTTATGTTTTAGCAGTAAGCACTGTTGAAAAGACCTGTTAAATAGCAGGTGCAATGTGAGGTGCTATGCTATTGTCTGATGTAAAAGCTCTCAGAAAAGATTCTTTGATATTCAGGCATGATCCACCTTTGGCAAGGCCATGCTAACTCCATATATTTACCCCCTTCTCCTTCATTAAAGATATTTCTCCAGAAATATCCTTAAACAGAATTCTCTGTCTGATTTTCCCATGGACTGCTGTGTGAGGTGCAGCATTGTATCCACAGCTCAAGGGTTTGGGCACAAAGAGCCAGGGCCTATAAAGAGCTGGAGAAGAGGTTCCTTGATGGATAGTAAGCACTCTGAGAGTGCCAAAACTCTGAGAATTACTGATCTGCTCTGTTCCGGTCAGAGACGTGTCTTTTGGGAGAAGCATCTTTACTGTGTTTTCTGAATGAGAGAAAATAGCATAGGCATGAATGAGCCTGGTCACAAAGGAAATGTGAATTCAAAAGTAATTACAGGCTCTTATTTCCTGTCAGTAGACAGAGGGAAAGGGAAGGTCTGATGTATGTTATTCTTTTGCTCTTTAGTTTGTTCATCTTAAAAAAGAATTTCCTCCTGTCATTGTAGCGTGAGAATTCTTCTTCTACCAGGGATGCTGCTAAAAACGGAATGAAAATAGAATTTTACCATCAGAATCACTAGAAACAATTGAGACTTTGTCCTCCAGTAAAGGTGCCTTACTGTTCTAGGGAATTCATCGGCATTCCTGTAGTAATAATTGGTTTACTAAATTTATAGTGGTTCAGTAGGTACACATTTCATGTTTACATGCTGCATCACAAAATGAACATATCATCATAACATCACATTGTGATGTGGAAGTATTACTAATTTTATGCCTGTTCAGAACTGAGGTGCAATGAACTGAGGTTACAAAAGACTGTTACTGACCTGAATAGGCAACTTCAGATCTGTTTGGCATTTTATTCAGTATTCTATGACAAACTTTTTTCCTTTATCTCTGAAATACACCAAGCTATAAAATATTTCCCTACTAATTTTAGTAAGTACAAATTAATTACAATACAGTAGCCAGAACTGGCATTTTGGGTAAAAAGTTGGGGTCAAGATGTTTTCTAGAACTGATAGATTTTCATGTCAGAAAATCCTGTTTGGAAGAAATTGTGCAAATGTTACCTCATTGAGACCTGAGTGGCCAAGCAGGACTACAGCATCCTGGCCTGTATCATGAGCAATGTTGTGAGCATGGGAAGTTACCGTCCTTCTATACTTGGCACTGCTGAGTCCTCACCTCAAGTACTGTGTCCCTCACCACAAAAAAGAAATAGAGTTGCTGGAGCAGGTCCAGTGAAGGGTAACTAAGCTGGTGATGGGTCTGGAGTATAAGTCTTGTGAGGAGCAGCTGAGGGAGCTGGCTTTGTTCAGTCTGGAGAAAAGGAAGCAGAGGGAAGACCTTGTCACTCTCTATGACTGTCTTTCAGGACAGTGTGGTGGAGATCAATTCTCCCAATTAACAGACAACAAGGCAAGAGGAAAGGGAAATGGCCTCAAGTTGTGCCGGGGAGGGGTCAGAGTGGAATTTGAAAGCATTTTTGCACTGAAAGGTTTTTCAAATACTGGAACAGGCTGCCCAGGGAAGTGGTTGAGGCATAATCCCCGGTAGACATAATGTTTAGAGATATGGTTTTGGGATGGTTTTTGTTAGAATTAAGCTGATGGCTGGACTGAATGCTCTAAAAGGTTACTTACAGTCTAGGTGATTCTACAATTGAACAGACATACTGTAAATAGTCTAGCAAAGGGCTGTGAAGACAACTGGAGCATCTTGGACATGAGAAGAAGCTGAGATAAGTGGGACTGTTTACCAGAAGTGACAAGGCTCAAGGGGATCTTATGAGTATGCACAAATGTCTGATGAGTATAAGGAAAACAGCGCCAGACTCTGTGATGACTAGTGACAGGACAAGAGGGAGTTGTCACAAATTTAAACAGAATAAGAAGTGTTTTTGCCACTTTTTATTTTTTAATTTGAGGGTGGTCAAACGCTATAAAAGGTTGCTCAGGGAGACAGTAGAGTCGCCATCCTTGGAGGTACTCAAAACTTGACTGAACACAATCATGGGAGAACTGCTCTAGGTACCTCTGCTTTGTGAGATGGAATGGACTAGATGGTCTCCACAGGTCCATTCCAACCTCAGCTGTTCTGTGATTCTGCAACAACTATGCTCCTTAGTTTTAAATATATGTAAGCTGTGCTTGCAGTACCACTGTTAGTCACACAGCACAAGTGTTTTAAAAGTACTTTCTTTTTCCTTCTCTCAAAATGCAGGTTTTTATCCCAGAGTTTTGTTTGCAGTTCTGTGCGTTTCAAGTATTTTTTCTGCCATTCTTATCATAAAGGATATGGATCATGTATTGTCTTAGTTCTACTTTTATTACTTCTGAAGTCCTCATCACTCAAGAAAGTAATTCATGAACAAATCTGATTAAAGTGAAATGCTATTTCTAGTGAGATGTTCAATAAGTGATAAGAAATCACAACTCATGTGGAGGAGAATAAAGAAGGTATTTTTTTACAGTGTGTAGACCAAAGAACAGACAGTAACTGATTTGCTCCAGGTCACGCTGGGAATAGGTTGCCAATCGGTGGTGTTATGTATCCTGTATTTCTATTTTCTCTGAATAATTTTGATGATAATCAAAAGTATTTTTTACTATCTGTGATTAATTCATTCTTGTAAGTGCCTGTTGCTGTATTTTTTTCCTTGTGTATTTCACTAGAATAATTATACAGTCATCAGTCTAATTAGATTCCAGTCTTCTCTCTTAAAGATTGATTTCTCAATAATGGGAAATATTGTGTTAGTCATTTCTCCATGCCTGGAAAGTTGTATAGTTAAGCAAGAGATCCTTGCTTTTGAATTATTAAGAAATTAAAGGTTTTACTGTTTTAACTATTCCAGAAGTAGGATAGTAAGCTAAGACTGTTAGTGGAAAAATAATAGAAAATGTAATTCAAAACATGGTTAATGTGTATCCAGGATTTTATGTGCCATCCAGTAAAACAAAATTGGGGCCAATATAAACTACAGTGAAGTGCAGCCACTGAATTGGATTAAAGCATGTAATCTCTGTGTCTGCAACAATTGGAAAGACTATAAAATTAAGGAATTCTTGGGAATGTAGTTAATAAGAAGTACATGGGGCTGCTGGAGAGAGTCCAGAGGAGGGCCACAAGGATGATCAGGGGGCTGGAGGACAGACTGAGAGAGTTGGGTTGTTCAGCCTGGAGAGGAGAAGGCTACAGGGGGGATCTCTGTAGTGGTTGACCAGTACCCAAAGGGGGCCTACAGTAAAGCTGAGGAGGGACTTTTTGCCAGGGCATGTAGCGAAATGACGAGGGCAGTGGTTTTAAACTAGAGCAGGGCTTAGATTGGCTTAGATTGGACATTTGAACGTTTTTCACCCTGAGGGCAGTGAGACACTGCAACAGGTTTCCCAGAGAAGTGGTGGAAGCCCCATCCCTGGAGACATTCAAGGCCAGGCTTGATGCGGCTCAAAGTGATCTCATTTAATGCAGGATGTCCCTGCTCACTGCAGGGGACTAGATGACCTTTGAAGGTGCCTTCCAACTCTATCATGCGATGATTCTGTGAACACTAATCTTGTCAGGTATCTGCAGACAACAGGGGTACAGCATCTGTAAAATTGGTGTCTATTTGCCTTTATGGACTTGAGTATCAAGGTATCAACTGATCACCTTCTATGAGTAGCTGGCAATTTTGAAAAGGTTAAGGAGTGCTTTTACATTTTTTTCCTCTTCCATAAAGGGAATAAATATAACGATTCTGCAAAATTACTCTTTTAAAACACATTTGTCCGATCCTGTGATTTCCTGAAATAACTGTGATTACCTGAAATAGCATATTTATAACATGCATGGTTTGGACTAGATGATGTTTGTATGTCTCTTCCAACTGAACTATTCTATACTTTTCTACACCTCTTCCTTGTGTGAATTCTACTGCTAAAAGCTTTTTCTCTTTCCTCACCTGGGTCAGTGAAAGTCTGATAGAGGTGTGGAAAAAGAGGGAACTAAGTTGTTCCCCGGCTTTCCCTGGAGAGTCCCAAGCTCTGAGTGGCTCTTTGTAGGCTCCTTTCTGCCCAGTGTCGCTCCTGGGGAGTCTGACATTGTTTAAACATTCTTGGAGGGACAAAAATTAAAACTACAAGAAGTAAAGCAGGAGGTTTGTTATGACATGCTCAATATACAATTTGTTTTAAAGAAAGGACAATTTAGAATTTTGTAGCAGTGTTTAATGTATTTTTGTTATATGGTGCTTTTGTAATTTCCTCAAAGAATTGATCCACTATTATTTGCATATTTACACTGGATAGCACTAGAGGAAGAGTTTTCTATTTTCTGTTGAAGTGCAATGGAATTGTTTATTTTTTTCTGCATTTTGCTCTGTGAGGTGGCAAAATGGTTTATTTTGGACTTATATTGCGTATACTTTACAGAATGGCAAGTGTGCTGTGTGCTTCTCCTATTTAGTTGAGACCAAGGCATAAATAACTGTCAAAAAAACCCCACCTTGCCAGCTGAGTGCTTTGACTGTTGATTTTTTTCCAATTTTTTTCTTCTAGAAGTATGTACCATTTCTATTCTTCTTTCTCAAAACCAGTTAGGCTTAGTTGTTTTAAATCTCCTTGCTCAGAGTATGTTTAATTTAAAAAAACCCAGCTACTGAAGCTCTAAATAGTAGCTGTAAAATACTACCTTAAGACTGACTCAGCTGAGTTGTGTAATGACAGCAAGAATCTTAAATCTCTGACAGAAAGTCACAGTCCTGTGAAGTGTTTTATCCTTTTTCAATGTATTACAGCTGTTTCATTCCCTGAGAACACAGAGGTCAACATGTTGTAAGGGGTGGAAGTAAAGAGTTTAAATACTTGAACTGCAAATAAAGTTACTTCTCCAGTTCTCAGTCTAGTATCAAGTGCATATCTAAAATAGTTTTGTCTTTTAATTCCCAGTGTAATGTTTCATCCCAGTATGAACAGTATCCTGTTTATTTTTGACATATGCTATAACCTATGTTTTTTAAAGCAAACTGCTAACTGAACTTGCTACCAAGATATCTTTATTATGGCAGTGTCTGCGCAATACAGCTGAAAGCTTTTTTTGATTTTCTTTTATTGTAACAACAGTATTGCAAAATCTGTTTCCACAGCATGGGCTGGAAGGGAACATGAAAGGAGAACAAAGGCCGAGGAAAAGTGCACTGCATAAGCTGAAGAACTGCATTTATTTGTGCTACAGTTTCAGTTAGGCTAGAGTCCATCCTCATAAAAGGCCCCAGAAGTATGGAATATAAGAATAACTCTGGAAGAACATACTGTTTTAGGATTACGCAAAAATGATGATGCTTAATCACAGGTTAGTGTTGGGGTGGGGAGCGTGGCTGGCTTTTATTCTGAGATTTTTGGAAAGCTGTTTTCTCAAAGCTTGCTAGAGTGGTTTTTCTTATTTTTCTTAATGGGACAGAGCTTTTTGTGATTTCTCTGCCACTGGTGTAACCTGAATGATGCATTAACAGCAGCAGTTTGAGGCATCTCAATTGAGGCTAGCCTGGTGCTTTAGGTACCCCATAATTACAGGTCCGCATGTACTACTGAGTGATCAGTTGATTTTCTTGAAATTAAAACAATGCTATAGACTCAGCATGATTATACTGATTTTGCAATTTCATTTTGACCACTTTAACCTTTAACCTGTGTAAGTTTGTAGGTATAATGTAGCTCTTGGTTAGATTTTAATTTTGGGATGCTGTGGTCCCTTCACTGTGATTAGGAATCTTCAATAAAAGTGTTGAGCAGCTGATAAAGTTTTTGTTCTTGGTAGATAAAAATCTGGTTTTATTTTGACGTAACAAATGAAAAATCTGTCAACATAGGTGACAGTAATGGAAGCTGCTGTACAAAGATTGTCATGAAAATCACAAGCTTGGAATTCCCAGGTCATAATTTGAATCAAACTCAAGAGTTTGATTGTCACATTTTTCAATAGTGCAAGTAATTTTTGACACGATGAACACATGGAATAGTGGCTCTGAGTTAATATGAGCTATGAGAACTTACCTTATAACTTAATGAAGACTGTCCGCCTAAAACCATTCCTGTGCAGATGGTGAAAATGTAGCAAACTCCCCACAATACTAAAAATAAGAGGGTTGAGTTAATTTCAATACTCAAATTTGCAAATTCAGATGAAAAGTGAGTGTCCCAGAAGTGGGTTAAACAATATAAAATACTGCTGTTTCCTTTTTCTAATTGTCTTTAGTGGCCTGTCAACCATCCAAGTATTAATTATTTTGGTAAATGAGGGAAAGGTCTGCTTCCAAACACAAATGTCAGACTTCCATGCAAAAGAGATGTTGTCAAGATATGAGGAGAAATTCAACCTGGGATTTTGTTTCCAGTGTCAGACAATAACCCATCTTCCAGGAACAAAGGAAAGGTTTTTTCGGAGCACCAAGTGATTTTGGCTACAGTCCATTCCCCTGGTGCTTCCCCACAAAGTGGGATGATGTTGTTGAATTTCTCTACTGCTTCTTTTGTACTAGCTACCTCTACAAATTCTTGTGATGGCAAGCTTCATAAGATCACTGCCTGTTATGAGACAGAGATGTGACACCTTTTATCTTTGTTAAGCTGATATCTATGTAGTTTCATCATGTCCCTCCTTGTTATTGGGGGCTGGAGCACCTCTCCTATGAGGACCGGCTGCAAGATTCTCTACCTGGCTCTGGGGAGACCTCTCAGCAGTCTACCAGTTCCTGAAGGGGCTACAGGAATGCTGGGGAGGGGCTATTTTCCGGGGCATGGAATGTTATGATGAGGGACCATGATTTTAAGCTAGAGCAGGGTAGATTTAGATCAGACATTAGGAAGAAGTTTTTCACCACGAGGGTGGTGAGGAGCTGGAACAGGTTGCCCAGAGAGGTGGAGGCCCTGTCACTGGAGACATTCAAGGCACGGCTTGATGTGACTCTGAGCAACATGATCTAGTTGAGGATGTCCCTGCTCACTGCAGAGCAGTTGGACTACATTGCCTTTGAAGATCCTTTGCAAGTCAGTGTATTCTATGATTCCAAGATTCTGTGGTGATAATATTGTAGGATTTAGAATCATAGAATCACAGAGTTTGGTGAGCAGTAGTTCTATATTCACCATATTCTGTTGTAATGCTTTTAAAAACTTTGAATATGTTTCCTTCTTGGTCATCTGGTCTTCAGACTGAAGAATTCCAGCTTCTTCTGTCTGTGTAAGGCAGCTGATCCATTCTCTGAATCATTACAGTAGCCCTTCTCTGTATCTTGTCTGGATCCTGCCCGGTACACCACTGTTTTTTAGAGCAGCAAAATGACATTTCTATCTTATTTTTGTTACTGTTCTTGGTGACAGATTTTTTTTTTCTTTTCTGAATGTGATTAAGGACGAGATAGACACAAGAGAACTCCCAGATCTCTGTGACTTCTCAGCTCAAAGTTGACATGGGAATGTTTGTTTAGATTTGGAGGTTTAGATTTTTCCCCAAAGCAGAGCATCTTGCATTCCTTGGCTGAAGCTTGTCTTCTGCACTATTGTTCAGTTTTAGAATGTCCTTTTCGTTCCTCCCTGTGGACATGGAGTTTGAATACTCAAAAGAGCTCAGTATCTTCTGCATATATGGAGATTTAATTGTGTGATCCTTCTTTGGGTCATTGAATAAATCTGATTACTAGGTAATCCAGAGGAATGTCTTTTAAATGCTACTTATGCTTCCTATATCTGACTCAACTTTCATTCCCTTTTCCCAATTCCATTCTAACTTAATTTCTTCAGTAGCTTTTAAACGGAAGCTTTGTCAAAGGTTTTCTGAAAATCTGAGTCCACTGGATCTTCATTCATCCACATTCTCTCCACCCCATGAACTCCCTGCAGATTGCAAGGCATTAATTTCCTTTAAAAAAGCCTTGTTGGATGTGCATGGGCTCAGCAATACTACTCTTTTATATAGACTCTGCTGTCTTACCAGGGTTGGAAGTTAGGATCAAGTCTCTCAGGCCACTGCCTTATGCTCCACATGGCTTTGTGATTTGGCTGATCTAGTACTTCCTGTATATGTGCTTCGTGTTGATGTAGCTGTTCTGATGTTAGAAAGAACACGTTGTGTGAGATACCTTCCCATCAACTTCACTGGTAAAGATGGATGCCAAGAATTTGATGAGCTGCTTTGATCTTCTTATCCTTGAGTAGCCTTTTTATACCTCTGTTGAAAAATGATCCTGCCAACCTCCTAGCTGTCTTTCATCTTTCAAAGTATTTAAGGAACATGTCAGTCTCTGTGTGAGCATCTGTTGAAACGTGATCTTAAAATTCTTCTTCACCTTCTTAATTTCCTGTTTACATTTGACCTACCCTGTTTTATGCACTTTCCTGTTCTCATTTTCATTCTCCTCACTTTCAGAAATTTCCTAATGTTCTTTTCTTCACTCTCCTGGTATGTTTTTGAGCAGCACATTCTCTTACATACCCAAAAAAGGTAGAGGGTGAGAGTTTATATTTAGCCATTCTGTGTTTTACTTTGCAGTTGCAAATAACTGGCTGCATTCACAGTAATTTTACTGTTTTTTTTAATAAATTCAGAATATTTTCGCCTTTCTTTGGGTCTTTCTAGGAGCAACAGAAGTAAAAAATTTTACTTCTGTGCAAGTGTGGTATTTCACAGACTGAGTTGGACAGAAGGCACCATGGTTTGTTTTCTTTGAAATGAAAAATGTTCGTTTTTTCAAGTGTTATAGACCTAATATTTTAAAATGTACTGATATAAAGCAAGATGTCTCTCATTTCTCAGTGATCAAAATACCCACAAATGCCATTTATTTTTGCCATTTAGATTATGGCAATGTAGATTTGCATTCAGCATGCTTCGGTAATTGAACACGTAAGTATACCTTGTTAATTTTATGAAATATGGCTGTTATTTTTGTAATTTAATTACTTCAGGAAAATATACTGCTGTGGAGCACTGTGTTGTGGTATTGTGAGTAATTTTCTTAACAGCTACAGGAGTAAAGATATTTAGTGATTCTATTCTATTCTATTCTATTCTATTCTATTCTATTCTATTCTATTCTATTCTATCCTATCCTATCCTATCCTATCCTATCCTATCCTATCCTATCCTATCCTATCCTATCCTATCCTATTCTATTCTTTGTAAGCATAGTACAGTATTTTTGGAGAGATGTTGTATTACTAGATGACACAAGATGCTGTATGTAGAAGATGTTTTGGCAAGTGGATGGGAGATGGTTTTGTGAAAATGAGAGGTGGAAATGAGGGATATTGTATTACTTACTAGATGACACAAGATGCTGTATGTGGAAGAGGTTTTTGCAAGGTGATGGGAGATGACTTTGTGAAAATGAGAAGTGGGATTGTAGGATGTCCACTTCTTGCTTCTCCTAAATTATAGTGGGAAAGGAGTTAATATAACTGGCAGTGATTATTGCTTATGCTTCGGATTTCAGCTGAGAGGAAGAGTAGAGGAAGAGTTCTCATAGTAGTGAGATCTTGCTGCACTCTCTTAATTGCCACTGGGAGAAGGAGGGGTACTGATCTTTATCTGAAGGTGTAGCTATAGCCAGATCAATGCGGCTGGAAAATTTTGCATGATGTTGTAGGTGACAGTGTGGACCTAAATTCCACAACCTGAGAGGTCCCTTCCAATCGCAATGTCCTCGCAGTGCTGTGGTTTGTGTGTAGATTCCAGAAAGCATTTATTAGCAGATTAGCTGATGACTCAGCTGGTAGCTGGAAGTTTTTTACACGTTTTGAAATCTATATGAAGTTAATTAAGCCAAATCTTTATACTCAATTTTGATGCCTGCAGCTATGGAATTGACTACTTAAGTTGTTCAGACTTCAGCCCAGTCCATCTACTGGTAGTAAAATGCAGACTTCAGATGGATGCTTCCTTTGAGCATCCTGGTCTAGTGGCAGATGTCCCTGCCCATGGTAGAGGAGTTGGATGCAGATGATCTCTAAGGTACTTTCCAACTCACACAACTCTATAATTATCTGCAATGCTTACATTTCTTGAGTTCATGTGTACCACTGTAGTATTTTTTTGACATCTCCATAAAAAAATATGTTCTTGAAAGTCTGCATGGTTACTTACTGCCAGCTTTAGGGACCTAATTTTAAATGGCCAATTTGCCAAATAGATTTAATTTTTAAGTTATTCTTCTGATTTAGGGATATTGCTCTTTTAAAGAATAAGCAGAAATGGGGGAAGTGGTTTATATAGATATAAAAATTACATGAAAGTGTTAATTAATTCTTTAGTGAGTAACAGATCAAGGCTTAGGGATATTTATGTTCTTTGGACACATTTGAAAACTCCTGAAAATATTCAGTGTCATATGTGCTCCATCTCTCCTAGTGCACACAATGCATTTTTGGGAAAATGAATTTCTTTTAAATTTTGCAGTCTTTACAGTTAATCGGTGCCTGCCATGTATGTGAGGTAGTTTCCTTGTTACTGAATTTCTCTGGTTTTAACATCTCCTGGGCTTTGATGAACAGACCAGTCATCTATTCGCATCCCATATGATGAGCTTCCAGTGGTATTCAATGAGTGCTGCAGGGATATACCAAACAGCTTTGAATATGTGCTTGTATGTGCTAACTGATTAAATCTATTTATATTGTGCATATCTAGCTTATCTTAGAATCTGGTCAGAAAAATGCAAGCAAACTTTAAGTAGTGTGGTATGAACAGACCCTTTCAGCTGAGAGTTACTATCAATTAACAAGACCAGGAGGGCTTACTGAATGTGTTGGTCTGGGTTATTGGAATGTGAAGTAAAGGGAGGTAAATCCAAATTAATCTCAGAGGGTTGCTTTTTCAAGAGTCTTAATTCAACTGTTTTGTTTTTGTTGGACCATGTTCTTAGCTTGTATATGTAAATGAAGGTTGTAATACGTAACAGCAATGTTTCTCATTTCACTTTCAGTTTCATTTCTGCTTTTTTCATATTTTTATTACTTGCATTAAAGTTAAGGAGAATTTGACATCTGATAACAGAAGAAGATGCTTATGACCTTCAAGTCAGGTTTTGGTTAAGTCCCTGAAATTCTAGAATAAATTAAAATCACGTTTATTTCATGTTGTCTAGAAGTTATAAAGATTAGCATTGCATTTTTATATTACAAATTGGAAATATTCTAGAGATATTTTAGAATATAATATCCAAAATACTTGCTTTTCCAAATACCTTGTGTGTGCTTTAAAGCTGACGAAAATTAGTTTTAAGACTTGTGCAATTAACATGCTGTGCCATTTCATCTGATCAAGTGGAGAATTTCTGCAGCCAGTCGGATGATTCCCACACACAGTGGTGAAAGCAGCATCTCTGTTTAAAATATGCTAATAGGATTTATATATTTTCGCCGGAAAGAAAGGAGTTTATCTAGGCAGGGTTTGGCCTGCAGTGGAGAAGTTTGAACTGGACAGTTATTTTTTGACAAAAAATACTTGCTTGATAAAAATAACCCTAGCTGTTACCATTCTCATACTTTCCAGATAATAATTGTTCCTAATGGGAAGGTGGTTTCATGTTGAAAGCTTCAGTTCAGTGATGCACTTGAAGTCATGCATGACTTGCATTGTACTAGATCACTCTGTCTATTTTAAAGGCATAATTCATGTGCTTGAATGAGATGCACATTTAAGTACCTTGTTGAATTATAGTGTCTATGTGGAAAATTTTCCCCTCATTATAATCGAATTTGGAACTGGAAATGACCTTGTGTAGATGGCTTTTAGTATAATTTTTCTGAATTGAGCCCACCATCAGTTGTTGCTCAGTTTAGTACATGTGGATTTGCAGCTCTCCAGACAATTGAATTACTTTGTGTGCTTCACAATAATCTATGTGACTCTAGCCTGCCTTTTCAGTTTATATGTAAACTTATCATTTTGCCAACATTGTCATTGTTTAAAAAACAGCAGTTTGACGTCTGAATATCCACCAAGTTAGTTTCAATTTAATGTGAATAGATACAAATTTAAGTTTGTGGTTATATGAAATGAAATAAATGAAAAAAAGTTCTAAAAAGAGTGATTTTCATCCATATACCTAGATGTTTAGATATGTACTTACTTTATCTTCTGTGTTTTTTTCAGACAAGTATAAAAGAAGGATTACTACTGAAGCAAACCAGTTCCTTTCAGAGGTGGAAAAAGCGTTACTTCAAACTTCGAGGGCGTACCCTTTACTATGCTAAGGATTCAAAGGTAATTCTATTCTATTAGTGTCTAATGCTAGACACTTGCAACCTTGATTTGTTTAAATTTCTAAAGTTCATAATAATAATGTAGTGTTTTTTAGTGATTGTTTTATTTAAAAATTGCTGTATATAAGATACAGTGTGTTAAATTAGCTTTAACGAAGGAAAACCACTTGTGTGGTTTTTTCTAATTAAGTTTAACACGGTTATTTCACCTTGGATTATTCAGACAAATATTAAATTGATCTTAAGAATCTGTGGTGGTTTTTTTTGAGTGATGACTCTCAGGCAATCAAATCTAACATTTAAAAAAACAAAAGACTGGAAGTATTACAATGCTCAGAAGTTATCCTTCAAACTGAATTCCATTAAAGTTCTAGTCTAATGCCTACGCTGCCATTAAAGAACTAGAAATGCTTATGTGAGTGAAATGAAGATTTTAAGATTTTCTGCCAAATCTGATCTATCAGGGAAAAGGCTGTTATGCATCAATTGAAATATTTTATGGGAAAATTGGTGGTGGGCAGAGGAGGAATACTTGTCTTCTCTCCGAAAGGCATTTCCTCCCTCCTCCTCAGGGCCAGGACTGAGGAGTCTGACTTGTTGAGCTGGCTCAGATTGTGCTGATCCATAGTGGTTGGCATTATTGTTCTTTACCCTGCAGTGTTACAGCCACTCATGGGAGCTGCAGGTATGACACTTCAGCTCTTCATCATCTTCTATGATCTTTTCCCTAAAATGAGTGCTGAAGCATGGAGACCTCAATTTCTAGGACTGTGCACAGTTGCATGGTGCACAGTTATGTGCACCAGGAATCAAGGAAAACTTCATCTTTCCAGGGAGAGCAGCACTGGAGTATCTTTATAAAGGATTAATAAACATAGCAGACAAGAGTTTTTAGAAATAGCATCTGTGCCATAACGTTGATAAAAGGAGGTGTAATGAATAAGCAATTGCACAATTGCACAAATGTTGAAATGCCCCCAGCATTGATTCTCTTTCCTATGGTATGGAAGAGGAAGGACATGGTATGGCTGAAAAAACTGGGAGGCTTTTTATTGGTCTTCCCTTCTGTGCTTCAAAAGCCATTGTGAGTTTGACAGGTCCTAATTAATCTTTTTTTCTGAGACTAGGTGGAAGGAAACATACATTTCTATTGACTGTCAAAAAAAGGAATGGAAGGGATCTGTTCAGGCTCTTGAACTCTGTTTTCTCATATGAATATCATATCATTCATTAATTTAGCCTTCCATCTTAAAACTGATTAGTTAATCTATATTTTACTAAGTGTGAATCTCTTTCTTCTGATGCCTCTATGCTAAGCAGTAGACATGCCAAAGCTGCATCTGTTTGAAAAAAAAATTCTTTAAAAAAGATATTAAAACAATATATGTTTTTGGAGACACTTTTTAGCTCTCATGTACCCCTTAAATAGCAAATAGAACTGCCTTCAGATGCCAAACAGGAAGTTTTATCATACCATCACTGTTCTCTATTTTTTCACCACTTCAATTTTTTCCCTATTTTTATTTTCTAATTGGAATAAAAACAAGGGGAAATGAAATCACAGACTGTAAGTGTAACTGAGAGTGGACACAGATGATATTTAATATTTTTATGTTCTTTTCTATTCTCAGTCTCTAATATTTGATGAAGTTGACCTGTCAGATGCAAGTGTTGCTGAATCAAGCACAAAAAATGTCAACAACAGCTTCACGGTATGGAACTATTATAATATTAATTTAGAAATCTATGGATAAAATGTTACTAAGAATTTTTTTGATTTTTTTAAAGCAGAAATTAGACCATTAGATGACAGTTG
Source organism: Turnix velox (assembly GCA_013400935.1). Lineage (NCBI taxonomy): Eukaryota > Metazoa > Chordata > Aves > Charadriiformes > Turnicidae > Turnix > Turnix velox. Next base: position 83,589 of record VZTY01028883.1, on the reverse strand, counting down.
CTTCAAAAGATGATGATAGAAGGCATGAAAAATTCAGCAATATTCAGTATTAGTACTTACTAGTACATCTTGTATATGCCGTAGTTTGAGGTGATGTGCTGAATTGATTTAAATGTGATTGTGTTATTCTAATTTCTTATATTAACGTTTTTGGTTCTCTGTCATACTGAACATATTTTGTTTTTGTCATTGCTGATCATATGCATTTAAGTTTCCACATCCTGTGAAAAGGTGCTGTCACAGTCTCACCTTGATTCTGATACTGGTATAAGAAGCAAAAGTGTTTATAAATCCCTGTTCCTGTAGGCATTTAATTGTGTTTTACGCAATGGTCTTGCCATTTATTGTTCAGCTGCCTTATTGGAACTAAGCAATAAGGCCTAACACAGTTCCTCTACTACTGATTATTAGCCTTTGGAAAAGTACTTTTTTAACAAGAATTACCTATAAGAAGGATTGTGAGTAAAATTCTCAATTCTCCCTCTGCAGGTCTTGAGTTCTCCTACTGAATGCACTGGCATCATTGTTCTTAAGCTGAAAATCCCTTTAGTCTTTATTAAAATCTTGATTTTCCACTTCCCTGAGGATTTTAATTTCACAGATAAACCACGCTGCCAGCACTGGTTGTTTCTCTCCAAGACAGTCCACCTTACTCCCAGGCAGCTACTGAAGTAGTCAGAGAACTTCAATGATGTTCATGTTGGCATAGAAAGTCTATGTTATGTCAGTTAAGTTCCTTTACTGAGTAGGAATGCAATTAGAGAGTATTGTGGCAGAAGGGCTTAGATGCATGAAACACCAGCTTGCCTTTTGGAAACATTCTTTCTTTTGCTTAGCAGCTCTGCTTCTGCCTCTCTCTCTGCCTGACCAGAAGTACAACTGTAATGCAGGTATCAGGATAGCTTGGGAATAATAAGAGAAAAATAGTAAGAGAAAGTGTTGAAGATCCCAGCATTACTGTCACTTATTGTTAAGGATGAGATATAAGGCTCACTATCTCCTATAAAACCAGATTTCTTCATTGTAGCCTCCATTACAGGAAAAAGTAAATCAAGAAGTCCCTGCTGACACCATCATTAAATCATGTCCCTAAGCACCACATCTACATGAGTTTTAAATACTTCTGGTGATGGTGAATCAACAACTTCTTTGTACAGCCTGTTAGAATGCTAGACCACCCTTCCAGGGAAGAAATTTTTCCTTACATCCTCTCAAACCTCACCAGTGCAGCTCAGTGCCATTTTCTCTTGTCCTGTTGCTTGTTACTAGGGAGAGGAATCCAACAGCCACCTCACCACAGCCTCCTTTCAGGTAGTGAAGTGAAGAGATCTCCCTTCAGCTTCCTTCTCTCCAGGTTAAACAACCTCTTTACCCTCTGCTTCTTCTCGTAAGACTGGAGCTCGAGACTCTTCACCAGCTTTGTTGCCTTTCTCTGAACATGCTTCAGCATGTCAATATCTTTCCTGTAGTGAGTGGCCCAAATATTTGAATTATGGCCTCACCAGTGCCAAGTACAGAGATACAATTACTTCCCTAGTCATGTTGGTCACATTATTTATGATAATATCCAGGATGCTGTTGGCCTTCTTGGCCACCTGGTCATACTGTGAGGTCAGACTGGCAGGCCTGTATTTCCTCAGGTATAGCCAGGACTGCTGATAATATTAATGTTATTCACTGAATTATGACTTGAATCTGGATAGACTAGAGAACTGGATAACCACCAACCATATGAAATTTAACAAGAACAAGTTACATTTACAAAATGGGGGATGAGAGGCTGGAGAGGAGCAGAAAGAGATCTGAGAGTTTGGGTTGATGGGAAATTGAATATGAGTCAAAAGGTCCAACAGTATTCTGGGATGCATCAAGCGCAGCATAACTAGTAAGTTGAGGGAGGTGATGTACCACTTTATACTGCATTGGTGTGATGTGACACCATCTTGAATACTGTGTACAGTTTTGGGTACACATAAATAAAAGCGCATCAGACAATTAGAGTGAGTCCAGACGAGGGTGACCAAGATTGTGACAGGTCTCCGTGGCAGCTTTCAAGGAGCAGCTGATGTCACTTGGCTCGTTCTGCTTGGAGAAAGCTGAGGGATGACCTTGTGACAGATGATAACTTCCTCAAGGGGTGCAGCAGAGGGAAAGGTGCTGATCTCTGTGTGACCAGTGATACAACATAAGGGAGTAGAATGAAGCTGTGTCAGGGGAACTTAAGTTTAGAACTTAAGAAAAAATTTTTGACAGAGAGGGTGGTTGGTCACTGGAACAGGCTCCCCAGTGGTGATGGTACTAGGTATTTCAGAGTTTGAGTAGCAACTGCACTCAGCTCTTAGTCGGTTTGTTTTGGTTTTAGGTATTTTGACATGGGACACAGAGTTGGACTCAGTGATCCTTGCAGGTCCTTTCCAACTTGAGATATTCAGTGATCTTGATGTAATTTTGTGTGGGAAAGAAAAGTGTTCTGAAAGAGGTTTTTTGCCTTTTTTTTCCTTTTTCTTACAGTGTTTGCTGTTTTGATATCCCTCATAATCCTTTAGGCTACTTGGTATCTCATTCTTCACTAAAGGCATGTCTTTTATCTAGTCAGGACTTCTGGGGAACACAGTAGTGAAAAAAGAAATCTCAGCTGCTACAGCTTTAACAGCTTTGGAGATGCTATTTATTTTCATTTCCTGGGTAATTTAGGGCAAACAGTGTTTTCTCCAAGGAGTCTTCAAATTCATTTTGAAAAATTATTTGGATTTATAGCCCTCTTGGATCAAAGTGTCATCTGATTTGACAGTGAAATATGGTAATAGTCGTCATCTCACTAAATCTTTTGGCTTCTTTCTTTGTGTTTGCCTAATCCAGTCTCCCAGCAACACCACTTAGTGAGGCGAGGCATCTCTGTCCTTGCCTGCACTGGTTTGTAGTTTGGGGGGTGGGTGTTTAACTTTCCAGCAGCACTTCTTATAAATCAAAGGGAGCATTTCTTTTTGCCTTTTTTTCCCTCCTCATTCCATCTTAAAATAGATAACCCAGCCTTTCTTTAAATTGTTCTTTTCTTTATGTTTTAAATGCTCTGTTAGCATTCTCTTAGCTATCTGTAGTTTTAATGTACTCTTCTTGTTTCTTTGCCCCAATGAAGACTACTTTTAACACAAAGTTATGCAGCTGAAATAAACACCAAATGAACATTTTTTCGAGGGAAAAACAGATTTTAATTTTTTTTTTACAAATCTTATAATCGTTTCACTTAAATCCCCTCCCTTCCCTTAGTCTCCCACCCCCGGCTTGTGGAAGCTACTGGTATGCCTTCTTTTGCCCTTTCTGATTTGTCTGTTTGGAGGCAGAGGTGTGCATGTCAAGATTTTTCCATGCTCTTTCTTTTTGGATAAAATCCAAGTCCTAAAATTAGTCACAACACACAGATTTAAGGTTGAGTTTATTTGTGGTGTGCATGCTTGCAGAATATTTTATGTAACTAAATATCAGTGTTTATTCACAAGAATTATATTCCTTTCTTACTACAAACAAGTTGAGGTAAATAAGTATCTGCTAATTAAAATGAAAAGCTGCTAAACTTAAACCATTTCATCTGTTTCTTTTTTTTCTTTGTTGCTGAGGATATTACTTTTAGATGAAGAACTAACTAATTTGTAGGAAATACTTGCTAGTTCATAAGTTTGCTCTAGGTTGCCTTATAATAGATCATAGTTGTGTTGTAGAGGATATTAAATAGAAAAAAATATCCCTTGTCTTCAGAGTCTTTGTATGAGACCTACAAGGCCAGATTCTTCCCACTTGCTTGTTAGATGCCTGGAGGGCTGGAGAATTGAGATTTAGGAGGTGTGGCTGAGTAAGCTGGGCCTGTTCAGCCTGGAGAAAAGTGGTCTGAACAACTCTACAACTCTTTACAACTACCTGAAAGGAGGTTATAGAGAGGTGGTGGTCAGTCTCATCTCCCAGCAGAAGATAGGACAAGAGGAAACAGCCTCAGGTTGTGCCAGGGGAAGATTTGAATGGATATTAAGAAAAATTTTTACACTGAAAGATTTATCAGGCACTGGAACAGGCTGCCCAGGGAAGTGACTGAGACGCCATCACTGGAGAGATGGGCAGACGTAGTGCTTAGAAATATGATTTAGTGATATTTCTTGTCAGTGTTTGGACTCGATGACCTGAAGATCCCTTACAACTAAGGGGATTCTGTGATGAAAGATATGAATCAACCTCATCAGCCTCACTCTAGCTCAGAGATGGGTTGAGTGATGAATCCTTTTTAATGATAGTGAATATTCTGCGGAATGACTTTTCTGTAGCACTTTACTTCTGCCTCTGAAGGTGGTTTATGTTGTCTCAGAACCACCAGAGGAGTGTGGTTGCACAGCACCTTACCTCTCTGGGGAGGCTGGGGATGAGTCAGTCTCCCACCCCTCCTGAAAGCAAGCAGATGGGGCAGTGACCAATTCTGCTGAGAGCTGTAATTCCTGCATTTTGATTTTCCGGTGTGGAAGATGGCTTGTTGATATCTCAAATGCTTTTAGAAAGATCTCTTTATTGTTCTCAAAGTAAGACTTGAGACAGAATGCACTGAATAGTGCCCTCCAGCATGCAAGCATAAACATGTGGAATACTGATGGTGCACTTCCGTCCTAATAGGTAACAGCAATGGATTTTTCAAATACTAAAGTGGCTCTTGAATAGGCATATTCAATTAATGAAGTTCCATAGGGCAACAAAGATGTTTATGAGTTGTGATTTAACAGGCAATTTTGACAGATTAGCTTTTAGCTTAGGGTCCTACCTCTGCCTTGCTTTTAGTTATGAAGAATTGATGTTAATGATGCTGTCTGTCAGTTGTTGAGTGACATGGATCTACAAAATTCCTTGGGTTATTATAAATATATCATAGAGTCACGCATATAATGCACAGACATTGTGTGGCAGCACCTATATTTAATCCATCCCAAACAATTCAGTTACAGATTTTATTGATAAATATGATGGAAAATCATAATGGAAATACTGGCTTTGAGACATTACTTTCTATAACTTGCTTTAGATGTTTGATTTGGTTTAGGTTAACTTCTAGTGCATATAAGAACTACTCAATTTCTTACCACATGTATATTCAGAAAACTGACAATTCTGTTATCTATTTGTGTCTGAGAGTAACTGAACTCTAAGAGGAAATAACTTCACTGTCACTCTGGAAGGTGCACTCTGGGAATATGAGAATTAACAGAAGAGATGATGCTCAAGATGGAGATTCAGCTTGACCTAACTTCAGGTTGGGACTCAGGGATGGTTTTAGAGATGGCTAAATTTAAGTATCTAAGATAAGATTAATATCTCTTCAAAGTGGATTCCTGTAATTGCTCAATTCACTATAGATTTCACTGATTATTAACTAAGCCTCCCTAAGCTACAAGTAGGAGCTTTATCATCCAGGGCACCTAAAATACAGAGCCCAGCTTTCAGCTTCCTGGATCAGGTGCTTTATCAAGTACTTTCTGTTGAAAATTCATCATCTGAAAGTGGCCATCTTGGGTGGGAGGACGCTGCAGTAAGCAGATCTGCTGTCCTGAAAAGTCTGCTGCAATTTTTAGCAATTAGAAATTGGCTAGAAATGAGACTTCATATTCCAGACAGTAACACTGATTGCTAGAATTCTGGATATGCTTGCAAAAATGTCTAATATAATAAATTTTTTCTGATTTATTGGCTTTAGTGGTGCTATAAACCATATAGACCATAAAGTCTAATTATTTATTCTGTGAAAAAGTTCTTCCTTGGAGAACTGCTAATGTGCTGGTCTTTAATTAAGTATTTTTCCAGTGTTATGAGACAAGAGCAGCAATAAAACCTATCAAGTGTCTGTTGATTATTTTATGTTTTTTATTACCTCCTTTTGATTTGACTAGTTTCCAAGATAAACAATCTTTGTGAAAGTTTTTTAATACTCTTACCTGTTCTTGCTGTTCTTCAGGCTGTTGTTCTGCTACATCAACTTGTAAGTGAAGTGACCTGTTTGGCACTGGGGTAGCACAGGAATGGATATTTGGGATTATTTTCCTAATTAATGTTCATTTATGTTTCTTATGGATTCCTTATGGATCCTGCACTTACCTGTGCAGAGAGTTTTGGTTAGTATGTTTTTAAACAAAAAAAACCTTTATCCAGTTGTCTGAAATTTCCTTCATATTCTGTAAATTTGGATAGATGTTGGGAAACTAAACACATACTTGGTGATTTTCCTTTGATCTCTTATTTTGAGATTATTGCATTTTTTTATAAGTTAGTGAGGCCAAATGCTCCATTCAGTTGTGGTTAAAAATTTTATTGTTTTCTTCCAGTTTAATTTTTTTTCTTTCAGAACTCTGATTACCTTATTTCCCATCCGTATTTCTGAATGTAGCATATCCTGTGTCTTGGCCATGGATGTAAAGTTTACTGGAATATAATTTATATGGAACCACCTTAAAGCATAAACCTTAAAAGCATAAAAGTTCTTTTAATCTTTGAATCCTTCTCTACAGCCTCTGTTTTGAATGGGAAGTTGCCCAGTTTTACTGGAAACACAATTCTTGAAATTCATCAGAAATTCAAGTTAAATACTACAGCTAGGCCTAAAATCATATTGCTTTTTTAGCAGTTTATTTCAGCCCAGCTGCTTCTGATACCAGTCAGCTCTTTGCTCATCATCTGGATTAGCTGCTTCTAATTGATTTTAGAAAATTAACTTTTAATATTCATAATGGGCTTTGGAAACAGATCGTGTTGCCAGACCTTTGCAATATATTGGATAGAAAGTGGGAATTTGTTAGGTTTGGACGTGTTTTGCTTCCTTTCTTGCCACTCAGATTTTTTTGGAGCTGTTATCAAGGCTTTTCTGTAGGGACTACGAGAACTTCAGGGAATGTAAGAGCTGCAGAACTGTCTAACCTTCCCCTAACCACATCAAGAGGAAGTGAGAAGAGCCTTTTCCCAAAGGATTTTAAAAACCTTTCATCTTTGAGTCTGGGCACTTCAGTCTTCCCTTTTTGCAAGTATCAGAGACAAAGAAAGATGATCCCAAAGCTGGTAATAATTATCCTAATACTGTTTTTTTCCCCTGCTTAAATAATCTAGCATCAGTTCAGTTTTACTACTGACTCTTGATTTGACCAGATTTTTGTGTCTTGAGCTTGTGCAGCAAGCTGAACTTCAAGAGTGCAGACTTTGACCACTTGAGTGACCTCCTTGGCAGGGTTCCATGGGAAACAGTCCTGGAAGGAAGAGGGGCCCAAGACAGTTGGGCAGTTTTCAAGGACCATCTCCTCCAAGCCCAGGAGCTGTGCATCCCAAGAAAGAAGAAGATGGGCAAGAATGCAAGGAGACCTTCATGGGTTAACAAGGAGCTTCTTGGACTTGATCAGGCACAAATAGAGAGTGTATTGGGAGTGGAAGCAAGAGAGGGTTAAATGGGAAGAATACAAAGAGGTTGTCTGAGCAGGCAGGGATCAGGTTAGGAGAGCAGTCAATGACTCATTGTCCAAGTGGAAACCAGTGACAAGAGGTGTTCCTCAGGGATCAGTACTGGGACCAGTGCTATTTAACATCTTTGTTGGAGACATGGATAGTGGGATTGAGTGCACCCACAGCAAGTTTGCAGACACCAAGCTGTGTGGTGCAGTTGACATGCCAGAGGGAAGGGATGTCATCCAGAGGGACCTTGACAGGCTTGAGAGCCGGGCCCATGAAGTTCAACAAGGCCAAGTGCAAGATCCCACGCCTGGGCTGGAGCATCCTCAAGCNCCCCACCTGGAGTATTGTGTCCAGTTCTGGAGCCCTCCATATAAGTAGGACATTGATTTGTTGGAGTGCGTCCAGAGGAGGTGAACAGGTGGCTGGAGCACCTTCCTTATGAGGACAGGCTGCAGGAGTCAGGGATGTTCAGCCTGGAGAAGAGAAGGCTCAGGGGGAAACCTCATAGTAGCTTATCAATACCTGAAGGGTGCCTACAGAAAGGCAGGGGTAGGACTATTTATTAGGATATGTGGTGGCAGCACTAGGAATAATAGATGTAAATTGGAAGAGGGGAGATTCAGGCTAGATATAAGAAAGAAATTCTTTATGGTAAGGGTGGTGAGACACGGAACAGGTTGCCCAGAGAGGTTGTGGATGCCCTCTCTCTGGAAGTGTTTAAGGCCAGGCTGGGCAAGGCATTGAGCAACCAGATCTAGTGGGAGATGGGGCTTGGAACTATATGATGTTTAAGGCAGGGGGCTTGGAACTATATGATGTTTAAGGTCCCTTCCAACCCAAACTATTCTATGATTCTATTTATTAAGTGCAGAAAAGCTTCTGGATGCCAGTGATTTCTCTGATGCGTCCCATTTGCTTACTGCGGTTTGATCTCAATGGATGTCAGGAAATGGTTTCTTTGCTCATAGCCTCACAACTCTTTCAGGCTCTATTCTGCCTCAGTCCAGTCTTTTCCAAAGGCCTCTCACCTAAAGGTTTTACTGACTTTCCTGGGCTTTCCTCTTCTTCTCTTCGACTGTCTGTCTTATTTTTGTAGTTTGGTGAAATCATCTTGCTGCTGCTGCTGTGTTGGGAAACTCCTGGCATCAAGTGGTCATCAGCTGCCTTCAAGGCACACTTAGGGTGGTTTTCCCTGGTTTCAGCTATTGCTAAGCAAACTAGTTTTTTACTATCATTTTCATTCGTGTAGGAATACTCTGGAGCATGTCTATCTGCAGTTTTAATTTCTTTGTGAAAAGTGTGTTTTACATGAATTTCAACAACATACAGTATCTCTTTATGTTCCCATGAAAGGAAACACTTTTTCTTGACATCTCACTTTAATAAACGACAGGGACACCAAAGGAATGAATTCATGTTTGGAAACATGTTTCTGTTTTTTGATAAAGTGAGAGAAACCATGAAGTTCAGTTACACCTTAATTGTATTTAACTGAATGCTATTTTGTGTGAACTCTCTTTAGTGTGCTTGAACCTTGGCTATTGGTGTTGCCTCCTTTGCTGTTGACTACTGCAAGGACAGGCTGAGAGAGTTGGGGCTGTTCAGTTTGGAGAAAATAAGGTTCTAGGGATATCTCAGTGACCTACCACTGTGACCTACCAAAGTGACCTGAAGGGGGCCTACATGAAAGCTGGGGAAGGACTGTTTACAAGGACATGGAATGACAGGGTGAGGGGCAGTGGTTTTCAACTAGAGCTGGACAGTTTTAGATTAGATATTAGGAAAAAGTTCTTCAGAAGGAGGATGGTGAGACACTTCACCCTGAGAGGTGGTGAAGTCCCCATCCCTGGACACAATTAAGGCCATGCTTGATGAGGCTCTTAGCAACTTAATCTAGTGCAAGGTGCCCCTGCTGGCTGTAGGGGGACTGGGCTATATGATCTTTGAAGGATCCTTCCAATTCAGCACATTCTGTGATTCTCTGATCTTAACTCAATTGCATACTAATATAATAACACAATAAAAATTATAACAACAACAGTTATCATCCAGGTAGGAGCTTATATTAGTATGAAATTCTTTGTGTGAAGAAAATCAAAAGAATTATCAGTGAAGTGCTTTCCTTAGGATTCCTCGCAGCATATGTTATGTCAGAGTTATCCTCCTAAGCATGCGATAATTTCCTAGGTTTGAGTTCACTTTGATATTTATTTTGCATTCTGGTTGACTGTAAACTTTGTTAATGGTATAGACTGATGATGTTAAGAGTTCAGACACATTTTATGTCTTGCAGTAAAGTTATTTCTTCTGAGAGCTGAATCCTGAATCATGGAACTCTGTATTTTAAATTTTGCCCTTGGTGTTATCAGAAGGGTCAGTGTGTGACACTATTTCAAGATAGGGAAACTGCATATCGAGGTATTCCCCATGCACCATTTGCAGTCTGGCACTGGAGTGACATCCTCAAAGGTCTTGGTGCCTCTTGTCATCTCCACAAGGTTGAATATGGCTGAAGACAGTTCAAGTTCCTGAGCTGGCCTCACCAGCGTGACTCAGCTTTGCACAGGCATGGATTTAATTTTCCCCTTATTGTGAACTATCTGCTGCTTCATATGGACACTGATGAGCCTCTAATTGATGAAAGCTTTTTAATGCTCCCAGCCCAAGCAATACTGAAAACCACAGAAAGAGAGGGGAAGTGCTTTGTATTCCATTTTGTTCAATTTTCCACTCCGTTTGTTGGTTTGGTGTTTTTTCTATATTCAGGCAGCCTAGGGAAAAAAAAAAACCAACAAAAACTGAAATAGCATATTAATATTCTTCAGGAAAAAAGAAGTTAGAAAGACAAAAGCAATTAGTGCACACTGTTGTTGATTTTCCCCTGCCCTCTGAATCATGGTGACAATAAAAATGAAATTATGCTAAGAGCTATTTGGGTAGCTTTGGGTGTGAGTTTCTTAGTTTTAAGCTGATGCACTGTCTCCCTTTCCCCAGAGTATGAAGATCCGAAAGCTTTAAGTTTCATTATGAAAAAGCCATAAAGCATTTTAGCTATGAGGCTAAAATCCATAGATAACCTCCTGGGATTGAGCTATTACAGAAGAGCTATTACAGAGGTGAAAAAAAGAGGATGCTTAAAAATGGCACCTTTCTGGGCTATATTGTGCATTTGAGTTCTAGATATTGGAGCTTGTTTTCTGGAGATTTTGTGCTTGAGCAGAAAGTCTTCAAATATAGCTCACAGAAACTGCCTCTATTTCTTCCTTCTTATTGCAAAGATTTTCTTTAATGTGTGAAATGCAGTAAGATTTACATAGAAGTAAATGTATGAAAAATATCTATTCTTCTCTTATCTGAAGAAGCAGTTGGGGTACTTGGAGAATGAGCACTCATTGGTGAATTATTGCAAAAGATTTTATTCTTCCTGCAGTTTAACACTTACTTATTCTCTGAAGTATCTTTATCTTCTCTAAAAGTGGTTAAAATACCTGGAGAAAACTTAAAAAAAAATCTCTCAGCGCAGTTCCTTTTTACTTTATAAACAAAGTCTTCGGTGTAAACATGGAATAAATTTCCTGCTTCTAGCAAACAAGGAACCTTGGCTTCAAGCAAAAGACATCTGCTATTGTAAATGAAAAAATAGTCACTTGCTGTTATATTTTGTATAACTACACACCTAATGCCATTAAATATATAACTACAGAAGCCATCCTAGTTGGAAGATATACATTGAGCTGATGAAGCTGGAGCAAAGAGCACAGCAGTGTGGAGTAATTTGCTTAACAAAGCTTTATGTAAGGACTTGAAGAAATGTGCAGGCCTTGAACTATATATAGCAGTTTCCAGTTTACATTTACAAGAATGGTTTATTGGTTTAGCTATATTTAAATACTGGTTTAAGATAAATTTCTAGTTCTTCTGTCCAAATTCATGGAACTTTCCTACACTGCTTCTTGTAAGTGTCTCATTATGAAGCAATACTTGAAGAAATAATGTTTTTCTGTTAGCACTCCCTTGGCGTTGGATACATGAGGTCAAATTTGGCTAACTAGATTTATGACAAAATTAGCTTTACTGGATACTTTTTGCACCTATTTTAGAGATCAAAGCTGGATGTGTTGCAACAGGATTGCTTGATTTACTCGGATTCCATTTTCACAGAATCACAGACTGATCTGGGGATTGGAAAGGACTTCTGAAGGTCATTTGGTCCATCCTCCCTGCTGAAGGGAGCAGGTTACCCAGGACCATGTCCAGATAGCTTTTCAGCTTTTTTTTTTTAATCTCCAAGGATGACAACTTGTGCAACCTTTGTCAGTGCTCATTCACCCTCATAGTAAAGAAGTGTTTCCCAATGTTCATACAGAAACTCCTATGTTTCACTTCGTACCCATTTCCTCTTAATTTGTCCCTGAGTACCACTGGAAAAAACCTCTTTACACCTTCCCTTCAATTATTTACATATATAAAGAAGATCTCCTGAGCCTTCTTTTCTCCAGGCTGAGCAGTCACAGGTCACNTATTTTGTATAACTACACACCTAATGCCATTAAATATATAACTACAGAAGCCATCCTAGTTGGAAGATATACATTGAGCTGATGAAGCTGGAGCAAAGAGCACAGCAGTGTGGAGTAATTTGCTTAACAAAGCTTTATGTAAGGACTTGAAGAAATGTGCAGGCCTTGAACTATATATAGCAGTTTCCAGTTTACATTTACAAGAATGGTTTATTGGTTTAGCTATATTTAAATACTGGTTTAAGATAAATTTCTAGTTCTTCTGTCCAAATTCATGGAACTTTCCTACACTGCTTCTTGTAAGTGTCTCATTATGAAGCAATACTTGAAGAAATAATGTTTTTCTGTTAGCACTCCCTTGGCGTTGGATACATGAGGTCAAATTTGGCTAACTAGATTTATGACAAAATTAGCTTTACTGGATACTTTTTGCACCTATTTTAGAGATCAAAGCTGGATGTGTTGCAACAGGATTGCTTGATTTACTCGGATTCCATTTTCACAGAATCACAGACTGATCTGGGGATTGGAAAGGACTTCTGAAGGTCATTTGGTCCATCCTCCCTGCTGAAGGGAGCAGGTTACCCAGGACCATGTCCAGATAGCTTTTCAGCTTTTTTTTTTTAATCTCCAAGGATGACAACTTGTGCAACCTTTGTCAGTGCTCATTCACCCTCATAGTAAAGAAGTGTTTCCCAATGTTCATACAGAAACTCCTATGTTTCACTTCGTACCCATTTCCTCTTAATTTGTCCCTGAGTACCACTGGAAAAAACCTCTTTACACCTTCCCTTCAATTATTTACATATATAAAGAAGATCTCCTGAGCCTTCTTTTCTCCAGGCTGAGCAGTCACAGGTCACTTAGCCTTTCATGTGTCAAATGCTCCAGTCCCTTCATCATTCTCATGACAAGAATGTCTAGCATGTCCATGTCTGTCTTGTACTGCAGAGACCAGAACTGGACACATTACTCTTTCTAGGTGTGACCTCACCAATGCTGAGCAGAGGGGGGGTGGGATCACTTCCCTTGATGTGTTGGTAACATTACTAACACAGCCCAGGATACCATTTATGTTCGTTGCCACAATTGCACATTGCTGGCTCATGTTAAATTTGTTGTCCAATGGAAACCCTGGTCCTATTCTGCCAAGCTGCTTTTCAGCAGAGTGGCCCTCAGCATGGATTGCTGCTTGGGGTTGTTCCTTCCTAATTGCAGGACTTCAGACTTTTTGAACTTCACAAGGTTCCTGACACCTGATTTCTCTAGCCATTGGCATACCAGCCATTCCTCATGGTTTTGTGTCATCAGCAGACTTACCAAGGGTGCACTCTGTCCAATCATTGAGACCATTAGTGAAGATGTTTAAGAGGACTGTACCCATTACTGACCTTTTGGGTATGCTCTGTTAATTACTGGCCTCCAACTAAACTTTGTGCCACTGATTACCAGCCTCTTGCCCCAGGTATTCAGCAAGTTTTCTCACTGCCTGCTCATCTACATCATACTTCATCACCTTCTCTATCTTCTTATTATGTGCTAGTGCTGAAAGACTTAGCAAACGCAAGGTGAGTGATACCCACCAAGCCAGCCATATCATCATAGATTATCAGATTAGTCAAGCATGTATCCCCCCAATTGTAGATTCCTGCTGACTCCTCCCTGTCACTTTCACATCCTTTATGTGCCTGAATGTGTTCTGGGAGACTTTTGTTCATTTTTGCTGGATGTAATTTACAAGGCAGAGCCCCTTAAATTTCCCAGCTGGATTCTACTGCAGAGTGAGTGTCAGGAGGATGGATCCAGGCTCTTCTCAGTGACCTTCAATGATAGGAAATGGGTACAAGCTGGAACATAGAAGGTTCCAGAGATATGTGAGAAAAAACTTTTTCACACTGAAGGTAACAGAACACTGGAACAGACTGCCCAGAGAGGTTGTGGAGCCTCCTTCTCTGGAGACATTCAAAACCCATCTGGATGAGTTCCTGTGTGACCTGGTTTAGATGTTCCCACTCTGGCAGGGGGCTTGGACTAGATGATCTCTTGAGGTCCCTTCCAGTCCCTGATATTCTGTGGTATTCTGTGAGAGTGAAGTCAGAGTAGACCTTAGTTTCTCTGATGTTAACTGCCTTTCTACTGCCTCTCAGTTAAGCCCTATTGTCGTAGTGTACTGGTGCAGGAGATGCTGTGTAGGATCAACACTTTGCTTCCCACTTCTAAGAGTTTTTATCGTGGGGGGCCAAAACCACACATTACTTCATTACTTGTTAGCTTGGCAACAGTGAAACAGGAGAAGGCCAGAAAAAAGAGGGAAGCAACATTTTAGTGGAGTAGACAGAGCTAATTGTCCTGATTATAAATTCTGTATTGCACTCAGGCAAATATAAGAGCCATTTATTACTCGCCTTGCTTTTAAATGCCCCGCTCCTTTTGTAATTTATCCTTTTGCCTGGCTCGGCTCAAAAAATAATAGTGACAATTCACCACAGAGCACCAACTACACCTTTTGCCAGTGATGGTACTGTTATAATTGATTTAGTGTCCCAAAGCCAAGAAATTAAAGTACAGTAGAAAGCTGCACAACTCTTAGCACTGTGATTTTTGCAGAAAGGTTCTGCTCTGGGTGCATCTGTGACTACTTCCCCCACTTACTTCCATCACTGTGATGGAGGTGCAGTCATCTGTTGCATTTGAATGGACCCACCTGCATGAGGTCAGGGAATGGAAGGGCAGACAGAGAGCAATGTGGGCATACCATGTTATCCTGGTATCTGCCTGAAGTCACTCGCTGATGAATAGTAAGCAGAGAGACAATAGAGAGCATGAGGTCTCTTATGTTCCTGCCCCAGGCATCCAACACAGTCCCTAAGAGGAGCAATTGGGGTGCTTTCTCTCATTGTATCAGTCTCTTCATTAGTACCAGAAAGATATTTTAAAAACATCTGTTCAAAGAACAGGGAAACCATTTCCCTTCCCATTTTGGATTCTAAGTGATGATTCTACATTACGAAGTCAATTCAAAATCGGCCATACTAAGTGCTATTAGTGTTAATAGTTTAGAGTGGCAGAAGGTACCTCAATGCAAATATCATGTTGCAGGAAGCAGCATGCTCTACAATAGCTGCTGTGTTGCTGCTGAGATATAGACCATTATTTTCTTGATTAGCAAATGTAATGCACTTCTCTTTCAATCAGTAAAGAAAAGCAGAAATGTGGTTACCAAGTTTTGGGAATTGTATTGTCTGATATATTTCTGATACAATGATATATATTAAAACTTAGGGAATGGGCTTTTATTCAACTACTTATAATTTTATTTTGAAGATCCTATGCCTAAACCCATTGGATTGAAAGCATAGAAAATATTCACTAGGTTAGCCCTTTTGAAAGCAAAAAGATACTTCCAAGTTTACATTGAATTTAATGGCTGTTTTATTTACCTTCAAAATTTGAAGCTTGTTCTTAACAGATACTGTCTGAAAGAGAAGTGGCAGTAGTGGCTCGAAACTTGTGTGTGTAAATTCATCAAAGTAATTTACAATATGTACATATGAGTATGTGTATGGTTTAAGAAGCCATGAATTATTCCAGTGTCAACATGCCTGAAAATTGCAGTTCATGGTAAGACCTGTGTGGTAGCCAACTGAATAATTGCTCTTGTTCTAGCCTTCATTCCCACTACAAAATTTCCCCATTTTTTAAAACAGAACAGGAACATTATTGCAGTAGTGGGCCATTTTTCCTCCTATGCAGACATTCTTCATTCCCTGTGATGTGTATAGAACTTGTGTTATTTGCCTTTAACCTCTAAAACTGTATATACACATTCATTCCCTATGCCTACAGCGTTAAAAACATTTGTTATTCCCACTCCCTCAATTTCATTACCTTTCAATATACTCCAGTATCTGGCTTTGGTAACTCTCTCTTCCCAAATCAGCAATGACTTCTTGGCTACTTGACAATGATGAAAATTTTCGAAGTAACTTAATCTTCAAAATTAAATCCACTTGATTTATTTATTTTTAAGGCCTTTGTTCTTTCCTCATCCTTCTTGATTTTTCTCCTGCTTTGTCAGCATGTGAATCACTAGCACCTGAGTTCCTCCAAGATTTAAGAGTTCTCTCTTTCAATGGTCTTCCGCTGGTCCATGTGACACTTCCTTTGTCATTGTGTTATGTGATTTCTCCTTGGCTATGGAGAGCTTAGCATCTTCAAAATGATACATAAATAATAATTCTTAGAGCAGTGAGCATTAATTTAAAAAAGGTAATGTCATCGAAGAAAAAACACTGACTTTGGTTGGTAGAAAAAAAGACAAAAAGACTTTGAATATGAATACATGCAAAGATAAGATTACCACTAAATCCAAGTTTGCATGGCTGGAAAATAGTTTTAAGGGCAATTAAATTTAACAAAAAGTTGAGATACAGGAATTTCTGGTATGTTTACATGTGATAGTAACAATATTTGGTGACATGATTTCATTGCCAGTATGTGGGTATGTAGTACCTTTGCGATGGCCTTTAGTGTCCCACCTGGCTCTTTTTTCTAGCTGCTTTTCTGGGAGTTGTGGTCTGCTGTCTAATTTGCCTGCCTGGTGACAATAGTTTGGTTACCAGGAGACTTCTCCATTGACACTAAATAACTATATGTGAACAACTGAATGAAGGCCTTGACTTTGGGAGGAGATTTCTGTGATCAGTGTTATTAAAGACATAAGGAATATAAAAAAATATTAATTAAAAAGGTCAGGACTGTCAGGAGTAAATGCAGCTGCTGTTGTTTCACAACATCTGGTGACAAGCTAACGTCAGTATTGAGCATGGGGGCATGACGTCTGCAAAATACAGAGTTTTGGGTGAATTTATTTAATCTGTATTCTAATGTCATGCTGTATAATAGGAGATAATCTGGTGAGTCTATTTGCCCAAATACGATTTCTGAGTCCACTGAAACCTGGAAATTCCAGCAGAATGCTGATTGTTGTTGGAGCCAGGGTTGTATTATGATTTAATAGCTTTTCTGGGCTTCATTTGATGACCTGGCCTAGAAAAAACATTTTGAAGTAATAAAGCGTCTGTTTGGCTCCAAACTAATGAGAGAAGCATTGCTCTTTGCATTAACTGTTCTTTAGGAAGAGCAACTAATAAACCTTATTAAAGAGGTTAAGCAATATTGAAGGAAATAGAAAACAGAGAAACTATTCCACTCCATGTGAAGTGAGCACGTCAAGAAAAAAAAAAAAAAGAAAAAAATCCCCACACCACCCAACAAGCCCACAGGGTTTTTGCCTCCCTTCCATGTGACTTGCAGCCTGCTGCGCTTCAGTTACGTTGCCTCTGAGATACGTTAAAGTGCAGCTCAGTTTAATGAAGAGGTGGATAGGAAAAATCCAGGCTAGAGACTATTTACAGCAGAGACTGGGTAAGTAGATGCAGCTGTACATAAGCGTTTTACTGGTGTTGTGCAAATTTTACAGTGTCTAGCTCCTGGCATTTAATACAATATTTGGAGCTATCATTTTTGGTGGTCCTTTTTCAGTTTTACTGAAGGAATTTGCAAGAGTGGGTAGTGCAGACTGTGCAGTAGATTTATGTATTAGACTGATACAGGGTTTAATTTCAGACTTCCTCCAGCAAAACAAGTAACTTTTCTTTAATTGTATATACTTTGTTTTAAATTCTTTGCTATGTAAATAAGTGTTTCATCTATTTTAGTGCCATGCTTAAAATAATTTCAGTAGGAGTTAGCTGTTAGTTTCTGATGCCTTCCTGTTATTTTCATTATTTTTTGACTGGTGAGGGAGGGGGGGAAAAAGCTTATACTCTGAGCCTCCTACATACAACATTTTCAGATCTCTAGAATCCAGCACCAGACCGCTTGAAAACTCCCCAGCATCAACTTGTTCCAGGAATTCTTTCAACCATCCTAGTAGGATATGATTTCAGTTGTTTGCTTTTGTTCTCTGTTTCTTTTAATAAATATTTGTATGTGTTCTTGTACTGAGTTTTATATAGAAAGTTCTGGTTTAAATTTATGTGGTTCTAAATTTGTGTAAATTTAATTTCAATATGCAAGATAGAGAATATGATGAAAGCTTTTATTGTTGTTTAAGTCTATCGGGCTTTTGCTTTTGATATGTTTTTTTCTCTAGCAATTGGACTGGATCTTGCAGTTGCTATAATGTGGTTATGAAATAAGGTTGCAATCTTTGTCAATTAGTAATTTCCAGAACATTTGCTGTAGCAGTTTTGGCGCCTGCCATTTGAGTATTTCAATCTCAGTGCACAGACAGAGCTGAGAAGGAAGAATGATCAATATAGATCTTAAGACTTATGCTGAAGCCTGATTTGAACATTAGGAATTGGAAAAGGAAAAGCTAACTCCTTAGTTGTTGGCAGTGTATTAAGGAAAATATTTTTAAGCATTTAATATCTTGTGATCCAGGGTATGTCTTCCTTTTGCATCATCTCACAGGAAGGAGTACATTAAATGTTATTGTCAATCATGAATTTTTTCTATGTGGATTAATCAGAATGTGTTATCTTTTTCAGATAATCACTCCATTTAGGAGGCTTATATTGTGTGCCGAGAACAGAAAAGAAATGGAAGACTGGATAAGCTCTCTCAAGTCCGTTCAGTCCAGAGAACACTATGAGGTAAGTTGACATCTTTCTTGGTGGTAACTGTTCTCATGCAACAGATCAAGCTACGGGACACAGAGCTGGAGTATTCACCCTACTTAGTGTGAAAAGTGTGTCTCATGTCAGAGTAAAGACTTACATTAAGACTTTTGCTGCTGAAGTGAGAGCTGAGTGTCACACTTCTGTTTTGAAGTTTGGAGGGAGAGCAGGCTAAATACCCTTTAGAAAATACTTGTGATGAATGTTGCATTGTTGTCCCCTGTACTACAGGGCCATAGGTAATTTCAGTCACCGTAGCTGTGTTCTGTACTTGCAAATTTGTCTTAACTTCTCCTTTACTAGACCGCACAGTTTAATGTGGAACATTTCTCAGGGATGCATAACTGGTACGCCTGCTCCCACGCCCGACCTACCTTCTGTAACGTGTGTAGAGAGAGTCTCTCTGGAGTCACTTCTCACGGCCTGTCTTGTGAAGGTAAAACAAACTCATTCTTCTCCATCTTTATAATGTAGACAAATGCCTAAAAAGATGAGTAATGGTTCTGAAAATAATGAGGAAGAGAGAAGCCCAAAGGGAGACATTGCTTCACTAGAGTGACTTTATTTTGGGCAGAAGGACAGCTAATGATCTCGCTCACCTTCCTTGGGCTCCAGGTGTCTCTTTCTAACTTGTTTCAATAAATTGGTTCCTTCTGCTGAAGCCATCATTTGGAATGTGTTGGGTTTGTTCAGCCTGGAGAAGAGAAGGCTCAGGGGGACCTCATAGTAGCTTATCAATATCTGAAAGGGGCCTACAGAAAGGCAAGGGTAGGAATTTTTTAATAGGATATATGATAGAAGGACTAGGAATAATGGATGTAAATTGGAAGAGGGGAGATTCAGGCTAGATATAAGACAGAAATTCTTTACAGTAATGGTGGTGAAACACTGGAACAGAGAGGTTGTGGATGCCCCCTATCTGGAAGTGTTTAAGGCCAGGCTGGACAACGCACTGAGCAACCTGATCTAGTGTGAGGGGTTGGAATTCGATGATCTTTAAGGTCCCTTCCAACCCAAACTATTCTATGATTCTATGTTGTAAAAAGAGATAGGATTAATTTGATTTACCCATCAAAAATATGAAACAAAATAGTCTTACTCGTTTGCAGACCAAACATTTCCTCTGAAAAGAAATCACAATGGTGATTTTTTTGGTGAATCTTTTAAAATTCTTAATACTTTGTTGAGTGGTATGACCTCTTCCCCTCCAGTTCTTGATCGCTCTGTTGCTGTTGCTTGAATCTGCAGTACATGTGGGATAGTTGAGGAATGATTTATTGTTTTAAAAATTGTCTCTGGCAGTGAGGGGCTAGAGATGTGGGTGTCTTTGCAAGGAGGAGGAAGGTGTGGCTAAGACTTGAGCATTAAGCTAGTCTGGAGGAATTATACTTAGCAAACAAATATTAATAATTAACCTGAAACAGCTTGTTTTCTACTGTGAAAAAGTGGTAACAAGTCTGCTTTGTGTTTGAATCTAGCAGAAAATAAGACATCCATGTGACCTTATATACATGAAATGTATATAATTACCAAAATATCTAACTGTCCAGAAAAGAATCACAGTTACACCATTCAAAACTTCACTTTTTGGATGGGCATCACCCAAATGCTAATGCGTTTCTGTTATTGATGCTGTTCTAATACTTGAGGATTGAGCATAATAATGTGTATTAAAGCAATTTAATGAAGAAAACATCAATGCACTATTGTGAATTGTCCATCCTTTTAATGTAGCTAGTGATGAAGTTGCCAAGGAACAGGATAGATGTGTTTCATAGAAGTAGCACAGTTCCAGCTTCACTGGTCTAAGTTTTCTACTGTATGTAACAATTTTATCTTTTGCACAACTAAAACACAGTTGTATCACCTCTGTGTAGAAATGCAGTTATATTTGCTCAGGCAAAGCAAAGACTTCTTTCATAATGAATTTTTCTATTCACAAGTTAACTATGGTTATTTTGCTATTTTAGAACATTTTTTAGCAAGAAATATTCTTTCACGGGTATCAGTGTTAGTGTTTGTAGTTAATAATTTTCTGTTTTTTTGAAGTGTTACTTTGATTTAAGTAGGGTTTTAGTTTTCAAGATGTTGACACTAAGTTTATATTATGTAAGTTTCCTTAATTTCCAGATTTGGACTTTACCACCTTTCTGCATAGTTTATTGCAGACTAATGCTACATTTATCCATATTTCTGATGCCAGTTGATCCTTTAGCAATTTTTTTGAATGATGCATTAAAGCAGTTTGAATTTGCTTTCACTGGTCCTCAGTTTCATAAATGTCTATGACCAAGGATGGTTCCTATGTCGATATTGTAATACTCTTTTATCTGTTAACAAATTTACCTCCTCTTACTTCTTAGCTACTAGTTTATATCTATTTTCTTACTTTTTTTCTGAGTATCTTCCGAAATAAAAGAAAAACTTTGTCTGATCTAAATCTTTTGACGGTCATCTCTTCACTGCAATATTCATTCTTTGTCCCCCCATTCCATATACCTGTAAAACCCCATGTTTATTAATCTTTGATCTTTTCATCTAATAAGTGTATTTTGGTTTGATACTACTTCTTCCTCTAGAATTTCTGGTGTGATTCGGTTTGTATTTACTTGCTTGTGCCCTGTGAACTTCTAATTTCACCATCAACTTTTTTGATTTGGCCCCGTTTTAGCAGCACATACTGTTTGAGGAGATGATTTAGAAAATCTTAAGATTCCCCAGACATGTTCTGTGCTACTTATTCTCATTATGTCTTTAAAAAATCTCATTAAATATTCATGCCTGGCATTTGAAACTTCCAGCAATGCTTTACACTGAGAATCCATTTATATGTGTACTAAATTCAGTTATTTGTGTAGTCATTGATCCCAGGCTACTCTATTATGTCTTGCATTGAGAAGCAGGAGATGCCTCTTCCCAAGTGATGCTGGAGCTCTTCCTCCTCTCAGTGGTTTGGGTTACTGGCATGCTGTCCCAAAAGCAAGTAATCTTGAAAATAGCTTAGAGGTTTTGTACTCTTTGCTGTCTGATTCTTGACTGTTAACTGAAGATGAAAATAAATCACATTGCTGATATTTTGCAGCTTACCATACTTTGGAAGATCAGTCCTATAATATTTTCTTCTCTCAGATCTGCTGGTCTCCAGTATTGTTTTGAAAGAGGAAGAGAACAAATCAAGTTTTTCCTCCTGACTGTTTATTTGGGTGTGGGGGAAGTCTTCAACTGTATGCCATTTTTTCAGCCTGAGCATGCAACAGAACTAATTTTTTTTGGAGATGAGTGCCTTCTTTTTTAAGGGCACTTCCCTCCCAGTACCATCCGACAAACTTTACCAAATTAATCGCAGGCCATTCAGAAGATACTTCTGTGTAGTAGAAGAGGGTATATTAACACCTTTGCTACAGAAAAGCTTGTGATGGGAACTTGTTAGAAGTCAAAGAATCAATATGTGTATCAAATTGATAGATTGATATCAAACTAGGCTTCATTCTTTTTACTGCTCAAAAAACTTACTAAAGATTTAATTGGACTCTCTTTTGAGGTGCAGTACTATTGCTCCCACTAGTTCCTTCTTTTTTGTCTTCTCAAAAGGTCATCTACTTTTTGGATGTTGTCTGTGTGTTGAGTTGCTCTAGCTAATTGTAAAGAACTGATTTCTGCAACATTCATCCACAGTCTTTAGCAGGACAGAGAAAATATTATTTATTTGCCTTGGTTTGGAAATCACACCAACTAGCTGAATCAAGTTCTTTATGCTCCTCAGAGGTTTTGCTTATTCACAGTTTAGCTTGCTCAGGAGTCTAAGCGTAAGCAGTTGTCAGGTAAACACAGGGGATACATGGAATGTTTCCACAAAGTCTAAAGAACTGTAGATTGTGATCTGTAGGAGCTCTTTCAGCTCACTAACTTCATTTACTCTCCATTGATCCTACATTTCTATTCAAATCATTGCCAGTGGAGCAGCGCTTTCATGATTATCCTCAAGGATGTATTTATTCATGTAGTGTTTTCATTATGATGACTGCATCTGATTCTTGCATATCCAATATATCTAATGAGATTACAGTTCAAATGAGATGCTTTCTCTTGTGATGAATTGCACAAATAGTATTGAAAATTATTTAAAAGTATTGAAAGAATTTTTTAGGATTGTGAAGTCAAGCAAATCCTAAGACAAAATTGCCTCTGCAAATGCACTTTGCGCACTTGGTCTTTTTTTCATTATGAGCAAATTTTTTGCTTACAAACCCCCATTCTTCTTATTCACTGCATAGAGTAAATGTACTGCTTGAGTAATCATTCTCTCCAGGATTTTTGCCACATTGTCTTCACAGGCTTGAGAGTGAATAGTAAAGGAAGTGGTCAGGAAGAGTTCTTTGTTAAGGAATTATAGAGTAACAGAAAACCCTGCGCTGTGTCTTTGTATCACACTGTGCCACTCTGAAATCCCAGATAAGATACTTGATTAAATCAGTAATTTTTCGTTGTTTAATAATGTATGACAGAAATGCTGTTTTCTCAAATTGCAAAAGTAACTTGAATCTGTTCTGAAGTCACTGATACTTTGGAGATGTTCAGTACTGAAAAAAAAAATTGTAGTGATACTGATCATAATATTAGAAATAACAAGATAGTAATATATTAACAATAATTACTGGTTTTAAAGGCCAGGACAAAATTAATATTGTTGTCTAAAAGGCAGCATTTCATTACCTTTTGGTAAATAAAGCAAATACCTGATGAAAATCATTGTGAACCAGAGTACAGCTCAGCTTCATGTATATCAAAAACCATTAATTGCATGCAGTGACTGAAGCTCTCGTTCTCAAAAAGTGCATGTATAAGTGGTCATATAAGTTGAGACTACATAGGGAAGCTGTATTGAAAACCTGTATTGCAAAGTTAGATGGTAACTTCACTTGGCAGTATAAGTATTCTTTTGTCACTCTGTAAAATTAAATTAACTTAGAGAGCAATTTATTTATGAGAAGTGTGACAGAATTCTTGGAAACAAAACATCAGGTTTCCTGGAATACCTGAAGACAAATCTTTCCAACTTAAGGTATAGGTACCAGGTGAAGAGATAAGTGATTAGAGTGGAAAGCCTTTGAGACAGAAGCGTTCTATAACAAAATATATTTTCAGTGCAAGACATCCCCTGAAAATGTTCCATAATGTTGGCTTTTGTTATGTCGGTTTTCTTAATAATAACTACAGATTTAATCACTGTCCCTGATAGCAGATGCTAGTATCACTGTGTCAACTGTTTGCTAATGAAGTGATTCTCTATGTTTTCTTTTCTATACCTGTCTCTACTGTACTGCTATGCATTTTAATCAAAAGTTACATATGATGCCAAATCACAGAAATCACCTTGGCTGAAAGGGAACTGTCAGATCATGTAGTCCAGCCATGAACCTAACTGACAAGAGCTGCTGAAGTGTATCTCTGAGCTCTATGTCTGGGTCTCAAGGTCTTTGTTTTTGGAAATTTTTAACAGAGTGATACGAATTGTTGTTTGATGATAGTGGAGTTGCAAAGACATGACCTGCTGAAAGTCTACTGTGAGATATGGTATGTTGCATACTGTACCCACAAAAAAAACATTTCCTGTCCATAGTATGACTTCCTGTGGCTCTTTGGGATCCTGGACTTGAATTTTTCCTTGCTTATTGAGAGAGAAGAGGTTAAATACAAAGCCCCGAGAACTAGCTGAACTGTAGCTCAATAGCATTTGCAAATTCCCTTGGAGTTTCCTGGTGCTCATCAGCTCTGATTTGTTGCATTTTGATCTGCATAGAATAGACAAACATGTCTTATTTATGAAGATAGCACATCTTCTCCAAAGCATTCAAGTGGCAAAACTACTCAAAGGTTGTCACTTTTGAAAATACAGCCTTTATTTCTGTGTTTCTGTGAGAGCTGACTTCTGTAGGTGCTTGGAACCAGCTGAGGTTGGCAAAAATACACAATACGATGCTGAGCTATTTTGAAAATGTGAGCCTAGCCTGGCAGTTGAGTAATATGGGCTATTTGCACAATTCAGGCCCATGAATCTTACTCTTTGAAATACCAGGGGAACAACTGTAAGAACATATTTTTCTGATTTCTCCTCTTTCTTTGAGCTAAATACATTACTTTCACATATCTCCCAGAGAGGGGATGATTGCTCTCAAACTCAGATCTTGCTTACATAGCCTCAATTCACTTTATAAATTGATCTGGCAATGTATCAGTGGAATTAAAATGGGAAATTTATGATTCACAAGACCTTTTGTACTATGGCTTAATGTTTTTAATGGTGGACAAGCAATGGGCCAAAGCTTTTAACAGTTTCCTGTCAAATATTTGTTTGAAAAGAGACTACTACTTCTGGTCTGCTGGCTAGTTCTCATAAACCTTTAATGGTCTTTGCCAAAATAATTTGTATAATGCACTCTAAATAGAGTGATGTCATGTAGTTCCAGTAACAGAAATACCCACAGCTGTATGCATCAGTCTGTTTGGTATAATACGATATCATTAACTAGTCATACAGACAGTTATTAGACTGTCAAAATGTCTGTCAGTACTAAACACTTGTGCTGGGTGTTCCAATTAGTAGAATTTTTAATAAATAAGCCAGTAAAAACTCAGACCATTCTGCCCGTAGTGCAACCTCTTGGAAAATATTGTAACCACCAGTATCCTGAAGAAATATATCACCACCTAACCCTTTGCTTTCTCAGCTTCTGGAAAAACAGTCTTGGTGTGGTGCCCAAACAGGATTCTTTAAACAAAGAAGAGGCACATATGAGTCAAAATGCTTCTGTGAAAGACTGTCCCATCACCTCTTGCAAATTTAAACCAGGGTTATTGTAGGAACAGAAAAAGCAAAATCACTGCCGAAGATATATTTGTACCTTAGTGTCTTGCATTGCACCTGAAAAAAATGGAATTGATGTGGATTTGAGGACATGCTTAATATGTGCAACATCTAAAGAGTTAAACCCAGTTTAGAGAGTTAATGAGTGATTATAAACTGAATTTTCTTTTAGTTGGGCTGTGTGCAACTGTAAGTGTCCTATACTTGGCTGATTTATGGAGTATCAATATTTATTTTTTTAAAAGATATATGTCACTGAAATCCAGCAAATAACATAGTGTACATGTTTGTTTGTGCCTTCCAGTGTGTAAGTTTAAAGCGCATAAAAGATGTGCTGTCCGAGCAACAAATAACTGCAAATGGACTACCTTAGCCTCAATTGGAAAAGACATCATTGAAGATGAAGATGGTGTAAGTACAATCCATATTTACAGTATTTTCCAAAGCTGCTTCTTTATGGGGGGAAAAAATAAAGAAATATTAAAATAAAGAAAAATAAAGAATTAATAAAGAATTATTAAAAATAAAGAAATATTGCAGAGAAACTTGGAAGCTAGAGAGCTGCTCACGTAAGTTCCCACTGCTCTTAAGCAAAGGTGATACTTTACACTGCTGCCATGCTCTATTGGCAATGTATTTTGTGTCCTCCTCCACCAGTAGTTATTCTTCAAAAGGCCTGCTTGGAATTCACTGAGGTATGGGATTTGTTTTTTTTAGTATTAGCAGGAGAAATGGCAAAAGCTTTTCAGAAGTTCATTGTGACAGATGTGTTGTTTTTACAAGCACAGCTGTATATGTGCCAGTGGCTTGAAACTTCTTCCTAAAAAGCTAGTAGTGAATAAAACACCTAGGAATGTCATTCCAGCTCTACTTGGGAGTTGCATGTGATATTAATGGGATGAAGAGTGAACCTTCTAAAAAAGAAGCTTTAAAGTGCTTCATCCTAATGTCTTATCTAAATCTTCCCTGCTCTATTTTAAAACCATTGTCCCTTGTTCTATTGCTCCATGCCCTGGCAAACAGTCCCTCCCCAGCTTTCTTGTAAGCCCCATTGAGGTACTGGTAGGCCACTGTGAGGTTTTCCCAGAGCCTTCTCTTCACTAGGCTGAACAATTCAGCTCTCTCAGCCTGTCCTTTTATCCTTCCGGCCTTCCTCTAGACCCTCTCCAACAGGTCCACGTCCTTGTGATGAGAGATGTGGAGCTGGACTCAGTACTGCAGATGGGGTCTCATGAGAGCATAGTGGGAGAGTCACCTCTCTTGACCTGCTGGTCACATATACTCTGCTGTCCTGCCTGTTCTTCTGAATTTTGATTATTTTAATTGGTTTGTGACATGAAGACTATGTAAAGGGAATTGAAGACTTATTACGGAGTGTCTAGATTTAAATTCTCTGTTGTTTTGTGGTTGGCTGCTACCATAGTACTGTGAGTAGTTGAAAGAGGTGTGTCTCCCTTCTTCAGCTGCCACATTTTCTTCCTGTCAAGTGAAGCAGCAGCATAGTCCACCATATAGCTGTTGCCTTGTGAACATTGGTGTCATTTATCCTGGTCAGGTGTCTTTCTTTGCTGATAGAGGATATCCACCTATATTTGAGAGATAAAAGCTTCGAGTTTCTGAGTATTTTAATTTTTATGACTATTTCTTCACAGATAGCAATGCCTCACCAGTGGTTAGAGGGTAATCTGCCCGTCAGTGCCAAATGCGCAGTCTGCGACAAGACTTGTGGCAGTGTCTTACGCCTGCAAGATTGGAAGTGCCTTTGGTGTAAAGCTATGGTAGGTGCAGTGTCTAGGATTTTGCCAGCTTTATTGCTTGCTGTTATTTGCATCTTGTCATGTCATAGCCCTCCTTTTGGATTAATTAGGACCAGGCAGCTTGTGCAAACTCAGAGCTCTCTAACATTTGTTATTTCTCATGACTTGTCATATTTGCTCCAGTTCAGTTTTAATACACCCACAGATGCAGCTTTTATTTAATAGATGTTGTCATCCAACATTTTTTCTGCCTTCTTCTAGCTGGTAACTGGAGGTTCAGATGTCTATTCTGTATGCCTGGTAAATGCATGTTACTTTCTTGCCCCTTTTTATCATAGATGTTACTGTAATAGTATTTAATTACTATTTATTAATAATGTTGCCATTAATATTTAGTACTTTTTATTCATATCACAGAAGTAATATCTTTATTACTGCAAAATCTTGAAGTTATCCTCTTCAGGACACTCTGACTGTGTAACTCGATAATTGAAATTCTGTAACATTTTGTTGCTCTTTCCCCAAAATGTTATTTTCTCTTTATTTGTTTCAAGGTGTCTCAAAAGATATGCTTCATGTGCTAGGCTATAGAAGTGAAAATTCAGGTTTTTTTGTTGTTGAGACATATAGATACAGTCTGCGGCTTTCAGACTACATGATTGTGTAGATACTGGGAAATAATTGGCACCTCCAGAAGTGATATGAAATATAGGTGAAGCACAGCATCTTCTTCCTGTGCCTGTTTTTCCAGTATGTATGGATACAACTCACAATATATGGGACCCACCTTTGGTGAATTGGTCTGTCTTGGTAGATGTGATGGCTTTAGTGTATACACATCTTCCAGAACATCCAGGTGGACAAGTGATGTATAGAGCCGTCGCTTTGAATGTGTTCAGTGTGCCTGCTGTTGGCTGCATGTATTCTGGTCTCTGGGAACTCAGTCCTTCCTTGCTCTTGGATAGAAGTGAGTTATTCCCTTGAAAGGACATTGTATCTGCTGTAGCAGTAGCTGAAGTACTCCAACCTTATATTTTGTGGAATGAGTAACAAGCCTTTGTGGTTGAACACTCATGGTTTTTTTTCTGGTGTCGCTCTTCTTCCCTCTGCTTCTAAATATTATACATATATATATAGGCCCATTTTTGTTACTTAGGTACTGTATGAGTACTTTTGCCCTGAAATTCCACTATGGAGAAATAATTTTTTATTTCTTTTGTAGGTTCACACTGCCTGTAAAGATCTGTATCCTCGTAAATGTCCACTTGGCCAATGTAAGGTATCGATCATACCTCCAACAGCACTAAACAGTATAGACTCTGATGGTACGTAGTATTGTAGCGTGTTCAGTGGCAGCTCTGGATTGCAATATCTAGTGAGATCTGTATAACTAAATGAGGCTAAAACCCTTGTGCTGAATAGGTGAATGTAGTCTTCAAATTTGCAGAACTGTGTAATTTTTCCTTGTAGCTTTTTAGCAAAGGATGTAACTGACATGATTAAAAAAATGTTCTCCACTAGGAATTTTCTTCTATTTGATTCATGACCCTTGGGAACTTTTCAAGTGAAGTTCTCGGATGGAGTGGGCTAATGCCTGCCTGGTATCCATTGCTCATTCTGTGAGTTCTCAAATTCTAGATCACTTTGCTTCATGCAGAGATAAGCTAGCTGAACGGCTCAGAACCAGCAGTTACCTTGTCAGGGTAGAGAGAAGAATTGCTTCCATAGACTCTCTGCTTTTCTTTTAAATAGAAGTAGTGTAAGAATCATGCAACATACCGATAAAAACGGAAGCAAATGTTCAAAATCCAGAGATGCTTTTGGGTGGTTTAGGATTGAGATGTGTGAGCATTTGGAGACTGCATTTTAAGACAATGAAATCTAACTGCTTTAATTTTCTATCTTGTTTTTATGACAAAGGTAGGCCAACAACTTTGACACAATTTGATGAATTTTATTGTATGAAGATAATAAAAGTTGTTTTTCATGCTGTATACATTTGCTCTTTTCTATTTACTTACTGTGTGGTGTCGCAGACCAGAGCATCATGCTGCTGTTTATTATTCATGCTAGGAAGGTTGTTCAGTATGTGAAATTACTTAGCTTGGCATGTAAATAAGTCAATCAAATCTTATTTTAAATTATACATTATGATAATGCACAATTAAATTAGCATCCCTTAATATTTTTTATTTGTAGCTTTAGTGCTTTTTTTTCTGGGCAATTGAAAGTAACATAGTTATTTTACTGTTGCCTGAAACAAATGCCAAAACATGTACCTGTGACGTCTGATTGGAAAAGTGTTACTGAGAAGCCACTACTTCCATGTCTGTGGACTGGCTGTGGCAGCTGCAACATTGTCTGTTAGTACCTCTTGCTGAGGGCCTTATAGAAGGTTTGCTGTAACAAATTAAGACCTGCATTGAGGTCTGCTGTTCAGAAATTCTATTACAATTAACAGTATAACGTCACTCTGAGAAAAAAGTTACGTAAAATTTCAGCTGGGAGCATCTGAGTGCAGTAACTTTTAAAATCTGTGAGTGTTCTTAGAATGCTTTTACAAATGTGAGTGATTCAGTGCAACCCAGTGAGGTTAAAGAAAAATCAGGTTAAACCCCAAATACTTTTAAAAGAAATAGATATTTAATTATGTGATTATCTGTAAAGAGGAGATTTGAGAAGCATTCTAAAAGTTTAATAACTTTTTCACTATGAAAAAACAATAAAACTATTGTCTTCAGGATTTTGCAAAATACAGGCACTGAAAATACCTGGAAGAAAAAAATTACAGATCTTGAGTGATTATGTTTTCTTTTAAGGGCTAATAGTTTATCATTTACATTATGCAAGATAAAATGTACTCCTTTTGTCTTCCATCCCTCTCTTCCTCTTTCCCATGATTTCTTTTTGTGTTGTTCATATTAGAAAGCCTTATTTATTTCATTCTTTCTACCTATGTTCACAGGTTTCTGGAAAGCCACATGCCCGCCATCCTGTGCCAGTCCTCTTTTAGTTTTTGTTAACTCAAAGAGTGGAGACAATCAGGGAGTAAAGTTTCTTCGTCGATTCAAACAGTCATTAAATCCAGCTCAGGTGTTCGATTTAATGAATGGAGGACCTCACTTAGGGTAATGACCTTGAAAATCTTGAGCAATCCTTTTCACAAGGGAATTCAGTGCAAAGTGTAGTGTTGTGTTGTCCCCTTGTTACTGTAATACTATCATCAATATGTACTATGACTTCCTAATTAAAATCTAATACGTTGCAGAATTTCAGGATGAATTCTGGTGGGTGAAGGGATTGTAGGAGAATATTTTCTTTTTAGAAAAAAACACCTCACTAATAGTTTATAACCTAAACCCCATCAACCTGTGTTCTTTGTGACTTTAGCTAGCCTTAGCTTCTGTTAACTGGTAAGGTTGAAACCCTTTACAAATGTTTAGATGCTTTCCTGAATCTTGGCTTTATACACAGTTTCCTGGGTGCTTTTCTTTCATTTTATATACATAATACAGATACTACTGTGACTTTGTTGTGAATAGCTATGGGATAAAACTGTTTATTGCCTGAATGTGCTCTTTATCTTTTTGAATTCTGAACACAAATGTCAGCAGGACAGTCTGTAGAGGGGGATGGTCAAGTACACTAAACGTCTATCATTGAAAAGCTACATTCAAAGCATAATTTTAGGTAACAGATGCAAATGACCAAGAATCACAAAATCACAGAATGATGGGGTTTGAAAAGGACCTAAGAAAATAAACCTGTCATAAAATTTGGAGCAGGAGCACAATTAAAACCATCAGGAATTCTCAGAATCTGAGGTTTGGGTGATTGGAGAGATAGGGATGAAATCCCATAGCAGTGGCCACAACCCAAGCATCTTTGTGAATATGTAAAGATTAAATTCATGCAGTTATTTTAATTGCCTAACTGAATTCCACTCAGATGTAGCATTGTGATTAGTAGCCTGTAAGTATCAATTACAGCAACTGAAATACTAAATTATGCACAGATGCAAAATTGTGGTTGTGCAGTAAAAATGCAGATGAAACAAAGGCACAGAAAGTTCAGTTCAAACAGTGGGAAAATAATACAAATAGAAAGGAATACAGATGTAGACCTTGATAGTTAGTGTGCTATGGACACATTATATTATTTCTTGAAGTTGGGATATTTTCACTATTACCCTGATTTAATCAACGTCCTTTTTGGCTAACATTTTGTACACTTGATTGTAATGCCAGATAGAAGTAAGGAAGGTTGTTCTCACTGGAGAGAGAATTTATGAGAGATGATAGTCTGAAGAAATGTCTTTATGTTTGCAGGTTGTCTTGCTTCATTGAGTTGTATCTAGCAGCAGCCTGGTTCAGGAGGCTTGCTTTGGTTTTGCAAAGTAATCATAGGTGAAGTTGTTTGCTTTTGAAGATTTTTCCCAGTTTTCAAAGAGAGTTCCATAGCAGTTATTCTATCAGATTGTGCTGATGTCTTCTTTTTACTAGTTGACCTAAAAAAGCAGATTTGTATTTTTTGAGATGGTGTATTTCTAGAGGTTATACTCTCCTGTCTCAGATTAGGAGAAATAGTTTTTATATCAACATTTTTTTTCCCTTAAATATCTGCACTTTTTGTACTGGATAGGGATCTGCCTATCATGTACAACTGATATTATTTTCTTAAGAATAAAATACAGGTGCTTCAAAAATTTGTGCTTTTTAGAAATAGTCCTGAAGTTATACATATTCTGGAAAATAACATGCATTAAAAATAAACATCTGTGTTTTTGTTATTTTAAGAATTTCTACTTTCCAATAATTTTTAGTTATTTAAGTTTACATCCCTTTTTGTTTTTACCTCTTGGTTGTTTCTTCTCATTTCATTCCCTGTTCTTCTGTGTCTCACCTTTCTGCTTGTTCTCTTCCTCTTGTCCTCCTTCTCTGTACTGCCTGAGTGTTGTATCTTGGAGATGTCGGAGAATAGGAGGAAGAGCCATAGAAAGTGAAAGCAGGATACAGCTTTAAGGATTTCATATGAAGTACCACTAGAAGTTGTCTTATACTGTTGTGATCACTTTATGTGTAATAATGACCTCCAGGGTCCTTGCATTTAGTTAGTCTTATGTTGGCAAAAGCCTACCCATATTGTGGAGCACATCCTGTCATTGTGTCTTAATCTCCTCTTGTGAAAAATTCCCTTTGGTGCCTTGTGCTTCTGGCTGAAGTGAGAAGCATAGATAGGCTGCAATTTCATACCTTAGAATGTTTGTTTAAAATATTGCTAAGATTAATAAGTCAATAAAATCCTGAAAACAATATAAAAGGAATTTTTTTCAGTAGAATATGGCATGTTATTTATCAGAAATGTCAATATAAGTGGAATGTACAGTGACAGATGGAATGCATATAGGTTTATTAAGTAGATGGTTGTATCCACACACAGAACAATTAAAAGAAGGCCCATAAAGGTTCCATGCACCATGTTTTCTTCTAACAGTTGCTAATGATTATAACTGTTCTCTCCCTAATGGACATAACTGGCTCTAACAAGCTGTGTTTTCTCTGCAGTTTGCGGCTATTTCAGAAGTTTGACAACTTCAGGATTCTTGTGTGTGGTGGCGATGGAAGCGTGGGTTGGGTCTTGTCAGAAATTGATAAGCTCAGCCTGCACAAACAGGCAAGTGTCCATACTTCTACTTTTCTTGACTATACCAACTAATCTTCATTTAGTTGGCTTACTTTTCCTTGACTTGATTCTTTTTCATAACTGATCGGCCAAACTCAATCATTACTGTTAATCATTACTTCACCAGGAGGGTGGTGAGGCACTGGAACAGGTTGCCAGGGGAGGTGGTGGGGGCCCCATCCCTGGAGAAATTCAAACCTGAGCTTGGTGAGTCTCTGAGCAATTGGATCTAGTTTTAAGATGTCCCAGCTCATGTGCATCGTGGGGGTTGACCTTGTCTCTTCCAACTTTGCACATTCTATGATTCTGTATTAAATGAAAATTTTCACTTGTGTAAACAGGACAGGCTGAATCATGATTGCACAGTTTGACTTGCAAGCTGTAGTCATCAACTATGTAATTAACATTTGTTGCCTGAAATAAATAAAAAAAGTTGCAATAATTTGCACTTTTTCTTTCTAGTTTTCAGTAGCAGATTTGCTCTTCTGTTGTTTTTCAGTGTCAGTTAGGAGTGTTACCCCTTGGTACAGGAAATGACCTCGCTCGTGTACTTGGTTGGGGAGGATCCTGTGATGATGATACACAACTTCCTCAGATTTTGGAGAAGCTAGAACGAGCCAGTACAAAAATGTTAGACAGGTAAACCTTCATGTGTATGTATGTGATCTCACATGAGAGATAAATTGTATCTGTTTGGGTTTCTGGTGGCCAAAATCCATCTTAAAAACTTAATATGCAGCAGTTTGGAGGTTTTTTGGTGCAGATTATAATCATGCTGATGGACTAATGGGAATTGCCCTCAATGTCCTTTTTAAACTGAAGAGTCACAGGGAAGAGCAGATGATAAAATTAAGAAAAAGATGAAAATTTATTGCGTAATGCTGAAGCTGCATAACTGTCTGTTGGAAGTGGATGTAGGCATTGAGAAGTTGTACAGATTCAAAACCATCTGGAACTGTTTTAAGGGCTCCACACATGCTGTTAAATAGCATTAAAAGTAGCATCTTTATTTAGGAAACACTTGTGCTCTGTCTCCTTGGATGTGGCAAGAACTCTATGATGTAGTTCATCATCAGCTGTGGTCAAGGTGCTGGGATAACTGAATCTTTGGTTTGATCCATGACTAATATTGTTGTGTGAGGCATTTTCTTTGTCAAAAACGAAACATCTTCCCTCCCCTTGTTTTATCTGGTTTCCATCCAGAAAGGAAAGGAGCAATTCCCACTTGAAGAGATTTAGAGATGATGATGGTCATGTTGCTCCAGTGAAGGTGTAGCACTATTTTTGGGAGGAGCATTTTTTACTCTGTTTGTTCCTCTCGTGGGTATTTTAGTTCTTGTTCTGGTTAGAAACACTTGAA
Source organism: Turnix velox (assembly GCA_013400935.1). Classification (NCBI taxonomy): domain Eukaryota; kingdom Metazoa; phylum Chordata; class Aves; order Charadriiformes; family Turnicidae; genus Turnix; species Turnix velox. The sequence continues at coordinate 49,261 of VZTY01028883.1, read as the reverse complement.
TGTGATCAAAGAGGATTTTGGTTTAGTTTTTTTTAACTGCGACCTTTTTTTTTCACGTTTTTCTGCAGACTACCTGACTGTTTTGCAGCTAAGTATAAAGAGAAATGCTTGTTATTTAGAAGCAATTGTAGGTCTGAGCATTCTGGAATACTTGCAGATTAAATAATATTGATGTTTGTTTCTGTACTGAAAAGATCTCAGTGTCATTTTTTTGCTGTAATTTCAGCAGACTTGCTCCCAAGGCCATCTTTAATGATTACCTGTTCTTTTCTGCAGGCTTTGAAGGATGTTGGTAACAGTGGGTTTATACTATCTATGTTATAGAATACTGTTCCTTACCAGAGGAAAAAAATACCATATATATGTCACTGAAGATGCTTAAGCATTTGCTTTTTTCTCATGCCTGCCTTCCCTCATTGACTTCTGCAGTTTGTTTGTGTGATTTCTTTTATACTGTGAATGCTTTGTGAGAAAGTCTCTATTGCCTGTACTGAATGTCTCATGATTTGCTCACCAAAGTTCACCATCAAATCCTTAACAAAACAATCTGAGCAGTGAAACCAGTTATTATCTTTAATCTCAATCATTTTGCCTATATTCAATCAACATACAATTAAAAATTAAGATGATGTTTGTTTGTTTTAGCAATCACTGTGGCACTGAGTTTTCTTTTTGTTAATATATTTGAGAAAAAAAACCCCAACCAAATAATCTGGGAACTTTAAAGCTGTTACATTTTCTTTTAGGTGGAGCATAATGTCATATGAACTGAAATTACCAGCAAAGCCTTCCATTCTTCCAGTGACAGCAGAAGAGTCAGAGGAATGTCAGGTGAATACAACAAACTTTTTGCATTATTTGAAAGTCGCTTAGATCAAGTATTACCACCTAATTTTCTCTTTGTGCTTTTTTAGAGAGCTCAAAATTCTAAGTGACCTCAAAGGAGACCTCAGTCTATCTTCCAGACTAGCCTCTTGCTTGTACAGTTGATGAGTTTTCCATTTTGAGGGTAAAGAGAGATGCTTTAATCAAATTAATTGATGTGAAAAGCCAAAAAATGAGAAAATCACATATTCCTTTAGAAAGTTAGTGCACATCAACTTTAACTCAAAAATACTTGAGAAGCAGCGATTAATCATCAGCTTCTTGCATAATTTATTAATTCAATCTGTTTAAATTGCCAAGGAGTTTATGGCCTTGGACAGCTTGTTGGATATAGAGATGCAAAAAGACTGGAACTCTACTGAGTTTTTTACAGAATTGCTTTGTAAACAGCTCTGTTTCTAGTGTCAGACCAAGGCTCTGTCTTCCCTAATTTTGCAAGACTCTTAAAATTTTCACTTGTATCTACATCTTTTGAAAGAAAAATAAACACATTTTGTTCTGGCTTTGTATTTAGCCCCTCCTGAAAATGGGAGGAACTGCTCATACAAACCCTTTTTTATTTGGAAAATTTGTTTTATAGGCTATAATCACCTGCTATTGCCCTGAGTTGGAGAAAACTATTTTCTTTTGAGCACCCTGTTGAATCTTAATTAATGTTTTTTGTGTAGTTTCTTGTGTTATGATATTTCAGAAAAAAATAATGATTAACCTTGCAGTAGGTACTGTATTAAACCACAGTTCAAAAAGTAAATAAAATTATCAAAGTAAATTTCAGGAGATTTGTTTAACTTGATTTGGTTCCAGAAACTTCAAAGTGATGTCTGAACCACAGTAGTTCATTGCTACAGATCAGATGGTTACATGCTGATTTCTGTGTAGAAATGAAAACCGATTTACTGTCACATTTCTACTATTAAGGCTAGGTTTTAGGACAAAAAGAATGGTAATATCTACCTGCTCCATATCAAGGGCAAAAATAACATGAAGAGATTTTAGGAGAGTCTTGAAGGAAGCTGTCAGAAAATTTTACAGCTGCATTAATTTTTAGCTTTAGATTTGGAATTTGATTAGAATTTTCTCTTCAAAATGTGGTCACATCAGTGCCAATTTTAAGACATGATATAGCTTGTGAAGATGTGAATCTTAATGGGTTATGTGATGGAAGGACTGGGAATAATGGATGTAGATTGGAAGACGGTAGATTCAGGCTAGATATAAGAAATAAATTCTTTACAGTGAGGGTGGTGAAACACTGGAACAGGTTACCCAGAGAGGTTGTGAATGTTTAAGGCCAAGCTGGACAAGGCATAGAGCAATGTAATCTAGTTGGAGGTGTCCCTGCCCATGGCAGGGTTTTGGAACTAAATGATCTCTGAGGTCTCTTTCAACCCAAACTATTCTGTGATTCTATGAATCTGGTCCACTCCAAAACATTGCCTGAATATTTCTGGATTTATAATTCTTTCATATAATAATTCATTCTCTGAAATGTTCTTGTAAGTACCTTTAATGGCTTGCTCCACAGGGATTTGTTTTAGTAACATTGTATCAGTTTAGCAGCCATTGTCAGAAGAGTTGCCTGGTGGTAAAAGCCCTTCTGACAGTAAAAAGAAAATTCAGGATAATAACTGCAAAATTTTGATTTATTTTTATAAGACCAGCTTAGTTTGAGGGAAACTTTGCTTGTTTTGGAAATACAAGGTATTACATTATAGTAATTAGGGTTGATAAAAATCTAAAACCAAAATATAATTTTTTCTGTCTTGTGGATTATTTCTATCTTTGGGATAACTTACTGTTTTCTCTGCAAAAGAGCAAAAGAGTTGTGGATCAAGCTCCCAGTGTGACTTTGAATATTAAAACTCTTGTAAATAAATACAGCATGCAGGTAGAATCTGTGTTGCCAGCTGCTTGTCCTTGCATTAGGTCTGAAATGGAAACCCAGCCATTTTTGGAGGCATTTTAACTCAGTACTTGGTATTGAACTGCTGAAATGCTTGGAAATTTAAGTTGGTTTTTTTCTCTTTTCAGATATCAGCTTATGAGGATTCAGTTGCTGCTCATCTTGCAAAAATTCTCAATTCTGATCAGCACTCAGTTGTCATATCATCTGCCAAGTAAGTTGATTGGTTTAATGTATGACTTGGGATAAATCCCTTGTGTAACTTTATGATTATAATAACCTTCTGTCTAAGCCTGATGTTCTTATGGCTGGCCCAGCTGGCTTGGCTTGATATATCTTAATGTATATATTTTAGAGAGGATGTTTTATATGGTGCAAGTGTAATAGATAACTTAATGCTAAAAACATCAACTTTTATTTTTAATCGCGTAATATGAATATAAAATGATTTTAAATCATTCCGAATCAGCTTTAATGTAGATTTTTTGTTGGTAAAGAAATATGCCATCTACTTAACATTGAATTTTCTCCATTTTGTTTTATAAATATCTTTATCATTATGAGGACAAACAGCTTCACAAATGTAGAAACAGAACTTCAGCTAGGTTGCTTTCTCACAGCTCTGTCTGTATTAGTTCAATCAATAGTGGTCTCAGGCCACAGGGTTTTATTCCCAAACTGAAACACTCAAAAATGAGATCTATTTACATGGACATCACCTGAAATCACAAGTGTTCTGTGAACAGAAACTTTTTCACTTTCTCTGTGAAAAAAGTTGCATTTTGCAATATGCAAAACACCAACAACACTATTTTCAAAAGTGCGTCTGAATGGCAATACATCGTTTTTAATTTTGTTTTTTTTTCTGCTAAAAGTGAATTACCAAAACCCTAATTTTCAAATTGGAAATTAAACTGCAAGATATTCAGTTAAACTTGTTTAGTTTCTGTCAAATAAATTTCAACCAAATGAATGGTACTAAGCAATTACCCACACCTTGTTAATGTTTGCTGTCTGTCTGCAGCATAGGTAATACAAACTGACTCTTCTGAGTTACACAATGAAAATTCATTACAGCCACTGTTGTTTGCATAGATACTCCTCAGGGTCAACGGGGGTTTAAAAGCATGAACTATGCAATGACACGTGTAGCCATTTGCTGTCACCTAAGAAATGCTCAACTAAAGTCAGTACATTTTCTCCATGGTTTCTAGGCACCACCTTTGCATAGGAATTTATATTGTGTTTGAAGTTAACAAAGTAAAGGCAAGCTAATAGCCTTGGTATGGAAGCTGTACAAGTGAGGGGATGAATAAAAGTAGTCATGTTTATTTCAGTCCCTAGAAATAAGAGTCTTAAGTGCAGTGTCTGCAAAGGCTTAAATAAAAAGGGAGGAAGAATGTTTGTAAAGCTTATTGCTTGAATTTGGCAACCCATAGAAAAGAGTATTTACTTTGCAAGTGTGATCACAAAGTTCAGTTTCCAGCAAGAATGGTGTATAGTAGTATGTAAAGGAACCAATTACCATAAGAATACAATACTGAAAACATATTTATTTAATTTAATTTCTCCCTTCTCCTGTTTTTATCTGAAGAATATTATGTGAAACTGTAAAGGACTTTGTTGCCAAAATAGGAAAGACTTATGAAAAACCTATGGAAAATGCAGAGGAAGCTGATGCCATGGCCATAAAAGTAAGACAGCCTCTATTTTCTGGTTTAAAGTTGTGTTTTTGTGTTACAATTCATTGGTGTTTAATTTTTTAAACCTCTCCAGGATGCTCAGCTCTACTTCCATTTCAGAAAGTGTCTTTAAATTTTTTCTTTTCATAGTATGTATCACATTTATTTCCAAATTATATTTAACCTGCAAGATGGTTATAAATTGTTCACACTTTTTTCTTTCAGAAAGGATAAAGTACTTGATAATGTACATAGAGGTAAATGAAAATTTTCTTTAAAAGGGATTAAGTCAGTGGGATAATGAAGAGAGTATGCTGGGAGAGTAAAGGGAAGACAAGACGACAGCATTAAAGTGATTTAATCTGTAAGCTGTAGAGATCATCTTGTAAAAGCATTGGATTTAAAAAAAAACTGAGAAGAATTTCGTACTAAGCACATAGTTTACACAAGCTGAAAAGAAGAAAACAAAATCCTTAACAATCCAAGTCTGGAAATGTACTTGCCAAATCACAGAATCACAATAAATCAGGGATTGGAAGGGACCTCAAGAGATCATCTAGTCCATTCCCCCAGATGGCAGTTCATGGTTCACATCTCTATCCAGTGCATATTTCAGAAAGTGATTTTTCTTTTTTACTGCTTCAGGGCCAAACAGTGTTGATTTCCTTTATCTTAAGTACAGAAAATCACCTCTTTTCAGTGTACCTGGAGAGCAACTGTTCATTCTTGGGTAGAGGTGTTTGACAGTGTGTTTTAATGGATTGAGCCTCTTTGCTCTATGATAAATCACTTGCTTAAATGTCTGTGTTGCAAAAAAAGTCCAAACCAACCAATGTTTTCAGTCTAACAGCTGGGGATGTCCCTCTAGGTTCTCTCTCCAAATTAGGCCACTTATGAATTGTTATAATGCACATGGTAAGGCATGGTCATCAGGTGAAGAGTAAGATCTAATCTGTACTCTACTTATTGTGGCAGGCTGAGTTTAGCACAATGTGTTATTTCAGTATGAGCGTAGGAATTTTTGTATTATAATTTGCAATTATTATAATATTTGTTCTAATCTGATTGAGTGTAACAGAGCCTCCAAAAACTCATGCAGACTTACAAATATTCTGATATTATGAAAACTGGATTTGAGGTTTTACCCAGACAATGGCATGGATGCTTAGACAGTTTTTAAACCCTTTTCCACTTTTTCTTCAGTGCACTGAGTTAAATGAGAAGCTCGACCTATTGCTGCAGGCTCTTCACACAGAAGCCCAGGCTGCACCCATTCTCCCGGGTATCACTCCCCCTATTGTGGAAGAAGAAGCAGAGGAGTTCTCAAGTGAGGAATCCCTGTCTGAAAGCAAAGAGCAATTAGCAGAGTGTGTCTCAAAGTCTTCCACCCAGAAACTCTTCAAACCAAGGGAACAGTTAATGCTGAGGGCAAACAGCCTTAAGAAAGCTGTGAGGCAGATCATTGAACAAGCAGAAAAAGGTACACCTATGTTATGATCTTTACTGATAAAATAATGATGTGGCTTTTTCTCTTCACTAGCATAAATTTTCATTATTGAAGCTTGATTTCTACATTTTTGTGTAGATTAAATTATAAGCTTATTACAAGCTGCAAGGAAAAGCAATGCAACTTGTTTGGCTGTTATGACTTAGCTGCATGCATGTATGACTTCATATGTATGCACACATGGGCCCATATGCAAGTGTATTTCTTTGTAACTCTTACCCTCCACAAAATGAAAATTTCTGACTGTAAGGCTTTGTAAATGGGCAAAGGATTGCTATAGTCTTCTTCACTGTATTGGTAATAGATTTCTTTTGTTGATATTTTTAAACTCAATGTTATAGCTACAGAAAAAAAAAGAATCTAATTTTCTATTTTTGAAATTTTTTTAAAGATCTTGAAACTTTCTTTCTATTTTTGATAAGCAGTTGTGGATGAGCAGAATGCTCATAGTGAAGAACAAGTGAATCAGTCTCCACTAGAATATAGCAAAGAATTGGATGAATCCAAAGAAGAAGAAAAAGAGGAAGATACAAAGGAACTTGAGTCTCCATCAAGTAAGTGAATAAGGAATAAAATAATTTTAAATTATGCTCTCTCCTTACAGTTGTATTATGGAGCATAGTTGAATAGATAATGAAAAATACTAGCATGTTTTTTCGCTGTGAAATAATAACAGATTTTAATAGTTCTGGATAAATAAAAGTGGAGGGGGAAGTGGGAGAGATGTGAGAGGTTTTGGAAGGGATTAAGAAAGCTGAGAAGGTATTTGCTGGGAGGTACCTGCATTTAATCAGTGTTTAGACTCACCTTTCTAGATGAACCTGAGCAGGTGCTACAACATAGGTCATTGTGGTGATACCACAATTTTTGGGCATGTTGCAGGAATTTCTGTCAGTCATTTCTGGTGAAGGGTTTTATGGATTGTTCTGTTTGAAAAGTCTGATCAAGTGGCCTTAGCATTTATTAAAAAAAATATGGTAACAATAGAACACAATCATTTGTATCCGCGCACAACAAAACAGTGTAACCTAAGTTAAAAAATAGAAAAAAAAAATCATCATTAGGTGATGATACCTAATAAAGGCTATTAAATATTTAGATGAAGGCAATTAACATATGGAAAAATATTATTTTCATCAAATGACCTGGAAGATCCTCAGAGGGTAAAATATAATCTCCAGAATAAAATTAGCATTCATTTTTCATAATGCTCCTGAAAAATTCACAATGCTATTCACGCAGCCTCTTCTCTCAGTACTTGGGAACAAGGCAGTTCTATTAAATAGGAAAATCAACGGAGCAGCTGCCCTTTATTTGACAGATGAGACCCATGGGGTTCACTGCAATAAAGATAAACTTTTGCTGTTCATGCTCTGATAAAAGCAACAGAGCCCGAACAAGTAAAACCAATGTTTCCTTGCAGATAAAAATTAATTCATGTTTGATGTTTTGTCCCTAAACACTTACCTCCTACTGACAGCATTAATTCACATTCTTTTTCACACATATGAAGTGCATGAAGAATGATATATCTCCCCAATAAATGCAGAAATTGTGTCAGCAAGAAGCAAGGGATTTATACATATATTTCTATATATGGATACACATAGGTGTATATTTTTATATCATTATAAATTCATGGCAGTAGGATGGAGTTATCTGTAGGACCAGCATCCTCTATGAACTACTACTGATACCAGACAACCAACAAGGATTGATTCCACTAACCAATGGAAAAGGAGAGGGGTCAATAAGGGGACAATCACTGAAGAAATTGTCTGATGTTCTTTCCAGGAGAAAAGGATATGTGAGATTCTGAAAGCAGTCCCAGGAGATTGATACCACATTTCTAAGATAGGAGCTACCAACACAAGCAGTGGCTTCAGAGCAGAGCCTCGTGAAGGCAACACATCTGTTCAGGATGTTGGTGTGGGTCAGGGTCAACAGAAGGAGAGGCAAATCCCAAGCAGCTTTGCTCATTTTGCTATAAGAAGCTTCTGATCAAGTAATAGATGATAAGGCAAGAAGAAACAGCCTGAAATAGCACCAAGAGAGGTTTAGATTGGATATTAGGAAAATTTTTGAAGGATTATCAAGCATTGGAACAGGCTATATAATATCTGCAAGGAACTAACAGGATTAATCAGTTGTATCATAAGAAAATTTTCATGGGAAGGAACTCTAGGTTTTCCAAGACTCTAGTTAAAATTTCTGTTCTGGATTGGAAAAGTTACAGAAGAGTAGAGATTGGAAGGGTCCTCTGGAAATCATCCAACCTCCCCTGCCAGATGTTCTAGTCCCCTAATCATATCTATGGCTCTTTGCAGTACCATCTCCAGCAGCACCCTGTCCTTGAATGGGGGAACCCAGAACTGGACACAGTATTATAGATATGACTTCAGTAATCCAGATATGGCCTGGGTGTGACCTTAGTATTGCCATTTCTGAGGAAACTTCCATGCTGCAGATTCTATTCTATTCTATTCTATTCTATTCTATTCTATTCTATTCTATTCTATTCTATTCTATTCTATTCTATTCTTTCCTGCTGTTTCACTTCATATAGAACAGTTCAATATTCATTGCCTCTATTGCAATGAACACCTCAAAGTAAGTTCCCAGCTGAAACATCAATGTTTTCTGGTGAATACAGTGAATAAATATGCCCACTTATCCCTGCCCTGCATCTTATAATTTCAGGCTGAGTTATCATGATAGGCATGAACTGATCTTTCTCCCTCTTGACACAGGAAAAGGTTATATTTTATCCTCCCCTCCACATTCCTGGCGGTGTTTTTTCTTCTGCTTTGTTGGTGCTAGTTAGTCGTAATTGAAAAATCACTTTCAAGTTCGGAGAGGAATGTATCAGATCTCTTTGAAGTAATTTAATGTTTGTTCTGAGAGTATTCAGATGGTCAAGGTTGAAAATGTCATAAGCTGAAGTAGTTTTAACGTGTGAAATAATCTGGAGCAGAGGTAGCCAAGAAATAACTGTCTGTGATCATCTGGTGTGCAAAAGCTGTCTCCATATGCATGGGGTTGGTATAGCAAAGCTTTCGCTAATATCTGTACTTTCTTCACTGAGGCAGTAATTTCAGTCTACTTCTGACAGGCATGAATTTCACAAAGATTAACTTCTCCAGGCTAAAGCTGGTACTGTTGCATCCTCTCAGTCTGCATGAAACAAGTTCTGTCAGGAAAGTAAATTACAGCACCTGAGGTCAGCCTCTGAAAAGATCTTCTTCCTTCTTCATCTCCAGAGACAGCCCCAGGGATTACTGTCCTCCTGGAGCTACCAGTTTCTCTTAGTGAATACCTTCCCCTTGATCTTTTTCCCTTGCGTTTTCTTGCTTTGGTCACTAACAACTTGATTAGCTGACAAGCTTTTGCTGTCTGTCACAAGGTTTTGTTGATCCATCTTCTGGAGAATTTTAACAAATTAGAATAATTAGAATTATTTTGAAAATCAGTAGGGGCTTTTTGTGAGAAATTAAAAATGGTGGCAAACAGATCTCCTCCATGATCACTCTAACTTCAGAAGACAAGAATGCCTAAACGCAGCTTTCCTTTCCTTGCAGATTTGAGGTCAGCTGTAAGTAGTGGTGTCCAAGTTTTGTCTAAGGTTTACAGAAACCTGAAGAAGGCAGGGCATCCATTTAGCCACTTGAAGCACACATTATGGCTGTTGATTAGATATTTCCATGGCCTATAGGTTAGAAAGGTTACCTATAGATGTTAAAATTGTTATAAGTAATAATTAACTATATAATATATGTGTATTTAATTATGAGTAAGTATACATTGTATTTAAGTTTAGTTGTATATTATTTCATTGATGGGTTTATTACAACAGCATTAAATACTATTCCATTTTAACGTGGATATAATTCAGTTTTTGTTAGCTTGAAGCATAAATTAGGAGCTCATCATTCTGAATGCCATACACACTTGTTCATTTAATTTGTCCTTTTCACTTGATCTGTTCCTGAGTTTTCTTCCTTGTATTTAGAAGAAAATCTGTGGTGTGAGGAGGAGGGACATTTGTCATGGAATAGTGAAAGATTTAATTAACACTTTTGAAATGTTTTCAGCACTGTAAAAATGATGTATTTGGTAATGCCACAATAGGTCTAATTATGCTCTCACTTTTGCTTTTTCTGCACAGCTAAAACTGCACCAAGATCTCCAGATCGACGTACAAGCCGAGGTATCCATTCTCAGACAGGCTCTTTCTCTGCTCCAGCTTTGGCTGCAAGCAAGGAAAACCTCCCAGTGCTTAACACTAGGATTATCTGCCCAGGTAATTATGATTTTGAAATCTACTGCTTTAATATAGCCTTCTGTTCCCCTGCTTGCTGTCAAATAACAATTTTTACTTCACGCCAGTAGCCCTCAATTTGTTTGAACTGATGCATACATCTAAGTGCTGTATAATATAATTGGAAATGCAAGACAATGTAGAAGACTCCTGATCATTTGGAATGGTGTCAGGTGTAGCAGAAGTGTTGCATTTAATTCTGGAGGATGGAAAATAAAACTCAGGATCTTAAAATCATAGACTAATGGAGTGGTTTGGGTCGGAAGGGACCTCTCAAGATCATCTCATGCAACTCTCTGCCATGTGCAGGCACATCTTTCACTAGATCAGGTTGCTCAAAGACCTATCCAACGTGGCCTTGAAGACTTCCAATGACAGGACATCTGCAGTTCCTCTGGAGCACCTGTGCCAGTGTCTCACCAACCGCATTATTAAAAATATGTTCCTTATGTCCACTATATACCTACCTTCTTTCAGTTTAAAGTAATTTCCTTTAGTCCTGTCACTACAAACCTTTGTAAGAAATTTTTCAGTCTTTCTTGTGAGCCACTTCTGTTTTTGAACGGCCTTGGGATCGTCTCTCCAAAGCCTTATTCAGGCTTTGAATAACCTAAGCTCTCTCAGCCTGTACTTGTAGAAGTACAACCTACAGGTGCTCCAGCCCTCTGTTCTTCTTCATGGTCCTGCTTTGGATCCATTCCAACAGGCCCATGTCCTTCTTAAGCTGGGGGCTGGGTACAGATGGTGTCTCACCAGAGTGGAGCTGGAGAGGGAGAATCACCTCACATTCAAACTTATGAATAAGTGGTGTCTGTAGACAGGAAATGGTGAAACAAAACTACACAAAGCAGCTGTGCAGTTAAACATGTTGAAAAAAGACCTGTTCTTATCCAAATTAACAGTTGAGGTGAAGGTGTAAAAATTCAGTTCTTCTCAAATTGCAATCAATATGAAAGGGCAGCAGTAAAACACTGCTTTAATTAACTTCATTAGTATAGTTAAATGTAATGGAACTGAGCATAGATTTTTCTTCGGTTGATTCAATTGAACACTTTTACAAAGTACTTTGCTTTGTTTACATGCATTACATAGTGTTTTGCAGAGTGACTTCAATATTAGTCAAGGTAAGCTTGGCAGGGCTCTGACATTTCTACAAATTAGTTTAAACTAAACTAACACTCTACTGACTGTAAAAAATGTGGAGATATTCTTTAGGAATATTTCCAAAGGAAAGGACAACAGGTCACTCGTTTTTTTACTATACCAACCAGTGAGTGTGAAATCCTGGATTTTCTGTGTCTTTTATCTTTTTCATTGGTGGTACCTAAAGAGTCAGGCACTGTAGCAGCCTTTCTGCTCAAGAGAGTCAGAGACATGAAAAGATAACTGATGTAGGTAAAAACTGAGATAGAAACACAATCATGCCCCATCAAAATTTTATATTTTATGAATATTGAATTAACATTTTGTCTCTCAGTATATGATGACAGTATAGGTTTCTCTGTTTCTCAAATACAAATTGGGGTTTTTTGTTTGTTTGATTTTTCTTTTTTTTTAATTCAGGTTTAAGGGCTGGTCTAGCTGCTTCTATTGCAGGAAGTTCAATTATTAGCAAAATGTTGCTAGCAAACATCGATCCATTTGGTGCTACACCGTTCATTGACCCAGACCCGGATTCACTGTAAGCGATGACTTTTTTTACAAGTGTGCTCTTTGGCTTTAGTTTGCTTTTCTTTACCTTTTTTTCTTTCACTTTTTTTGTAATTTGTTTTTCATTGCATAATTCTGTTTTGCTGTCCATTTGACGGGAAGTCTTCAGATCTCAAGGTCTGAAAACAGGTTAGATTGTGCTGTTTTCGTTATAAGTAGTACAAAATTGTCTTATAGCAGCAGAAATAATAGCAGGCATTTGCTCATTAATCCCTTGCTCATTACCTCTGAGAGGACAGCAGCCCTTCAGAGCTGGGTTTTCTTGCCCAAACCTCTGGTTTGCCCCCACCTCCTGCCATGAGATGCTGAAGCCAGTCTGGGCACTTCTTAGTGAAGCAAACCAAAGGCCCTTTTAGGACTGTAGCAGTGATGCAGAAATTTTGTGTCTTAATCTCTCTCTGCTTCCTAGAGATGGATGGCATCTTTGTTGTGAGCTGTAGCTTCCAGCATTGCTTTGCTGGGAGGCATCAGCCAAACACTGACATCAGCATATCTAAATGCAGCCTGGGTGCTCAACCCAATGTGATGCTCTTGTATCAGAGCTGAGCCCAAGGCAGATCTTTCCTCATATTCCATTGGCAATTTTAGTTACGGTGGAGCTAGTGTTAGGATGTTATATTTTCTCTTTGTCCTATGGGAAGTAACTTGCAGATGCAAAGGAGCTAGCAGCCATTCTATTTCTTTGACTGCCTTTGGGTTTCCTCAGAAAGATTCCGAAGAGTCATCTCTTGATGACTCTTGATTGATGTATTTGTTCTGAGACCAGTCACAGTCTTGTGTGTCCAGGTACTGTGCAAATATACACCTAATTATCTTTTATCTATTATCAGAGAGGGATATTCAGAAAAATGTGTCATGAATAACTACTTTGGAATTGGGTTGGATGCAAAAATTTCACTGGAATTTAATAACAAGAGAGAAGAGCACCCTGAAAAGTGCAGGTAATACAATTGTTTGTAACACAGCAGAGACATTTCCATTATTTTCCTTATCTCTGTATTTGAATTTCCTAACTTCTTCTCACCCTACAAATACAATACAATGTGTGTACTCAATATGGAAACCTTTATTTACCTGTTCACAGAAGTCGAACGAAAAACATGATGTGGTATGGAGTCCTTGGCACAAAAGAGCTGCTGCAGAGAACTTACAAGAACTTAGAACAGAAAGTTCAACTTGAGGTAAATTCTCATTTATGAGCAGAATAGATATTTTTTCCAGTTACAGTGTCTAGGCAAAGAATTTGGGCTTCCTCTTGAAACTTTTTAGAGCTCTTGTGTCACCCCAAATTGACCTCAAAGCACTCTCTAAATACATGATGTGTGTAAGGTTGACACTTACATGAAATGAGCATACACTAAATAGAATGAAAGACATAAGGATTCTTAATCCTTGAGGTTCATTTTAAACTAAGAGCTTGATTATACATAAATGGAGGGGATACAGACGATCTTAGTCAAAAATTCCTCACAGAAGAGGGAAGATTTTGAATGTGCATCACAAGAATCCCAGCTACACCTATAGAGACTTAGTCTAACAGATGTTTGAAACAGTCACACAAAAGAAGTGAGATATTATTACAGCAACACAAAGGACAACGTAAAATATCTAAACATGAGGGGTGTTTTGTCTTTTAAGTTCTAACATAATAATTTCTGTTTCACAATACTGGGAACTTAAAAGAGATATAAATTATTACTACATAGAGAAAAGAATATTCAGCACTTGACAGAGAAAATACGTAATTTCTCTTTTTACTTCATGCTAAGCATTTCATATGGAAGTTTACCATATTTATAACAAGACAACTTTTCAAATTGAAAGAATAATTATGTTACTGGAACTCTTTTTCACTCCTCTGAGATTTAGGAGGATTTTGTCTGGTAGTGGCAGATTGCTATTATCTAAGGACTGAGTAATTATCAAGGAATTATGCAGCAGATAGCAAATATAATGACGGGAATGAATGTTATGTATGCTGGAGATAGAATTCTAATTTAAGGATTCTTTGAATAGATTTAAATATGATTCAGTAAGACATTCAAATCTGACCTTTCCATAACTATTTTTGAATATTTCTGGGAGTAAACCAGCAAGTAGAAATTTCATATTTAGAGATGCCTTGCGTAATATTAGACTAATGCTAAAATGTGTGATGAGGTGCATGGCATTGGAAAATTAAAAATATCCATTTCAGAAATTGGAGGCAGACCTCAGCTATAATACAAATTGCTTTGCTGTCTCTATTAATATCACAGCATATTTTGAATGCTGTCACATTTTGGTCAAAATGTTAAATTCTGTCACATTGCTGAAATTAAATCATGAGAAGAGAGCAATAAGCACATTCTAGAACTAATCTTGCATCTCTTTCTGCTCCTGGTAAAATTACTGAAGATTTTGTCTTTTTTCTAAGGCTTTCTATTCCATTGGTACTAATTTAATATCCTTCTGTGGGACTAGTAATTTGTAGTGATCTACTAATCTTCATTAAAGGCAACTTCACCTGCAAATTCATGATTTCCAAAGTGAGGCCTGCATCCAGCATTTATGACTTTTCATTTCCAATTTCCTCCAAATCCACCTTTGCAGGACTGGCCATAAGTATACTGAGGTCTACACTTAGCAATAAGGTGGTTGAGATTGAGTTGCTTGTGGGTTTTTGGAGGATAAAGAGGTAAGAAAAGACTGAATGACCATTTAAGTCATAGAAGCGACCTCTAACCTGCAGAATCAACAGCTCTACCAGGGTAACAACTGTGGGAATCATTCCTAGATTTGCCTTTGAACTTTTTGGAGGAGACTGAGTTTAAAGACATTGCCCCTTGTCCTATCGCTGCATGCCCTTGCACACAGTCTATCCCCAGGTTTCCTGTAGGCACCTTTCAGGTACTGGTAGGTTGCTATGAGATCTCCCTGCAGCCTTCTCTTCTCTAGTCTGAACAGCCCCAGCTCTCTCAGCCGGTCCTCATAGGAGAGGTGTTCCAGCCCCCTGATCATCCTTGTGGCCTTCCTCTGGACCCTCCCCAACAGGTCCATGTCCTTGTGATGAGGGCTTTGGAGCTGGTTGTAGAGCTCCAGGTGGGGTCTCACCAGAGCAGAGAGGCAGAATCACATCTCTCAATTACTATTTGTTCTCCTACTTAAACTTAACTAAATGTGAAGCTGTGAAAAAGTTTGTTTGAAGAGACATGGAAAACTTCTGCTGTAGATACTAGTGTTTTTCAAGTTAGCAAAAAATAGTGAGGAGAAGAGATTGGTATTAGAGATGCATCACAGCATGGGTGGAATAGGGTGTCAACTTATTAATAACTCCATCATCCCCTGCCAGTGTTGAATCTTCATGTATTAAAACTGGCTGATTACTTTTATCACATTATTTATATACTGAAAGAGTTTTTTTTCCATTACAGTGTGACGGACAATACATCCCTCTACCAAGTCTTCAGGGAATAGCTGTGCTAAACATTCCCAGCTATGCTGGTGGGACTAATTTCTGGGGTGGAACCAAAGAGGATGATGTGAGTAACATTAAAGAAAAGTAACCTTCCAGGCAAAACCAGCAATAAATGGCATGAACTGCTTTTCTTATTTAATTTTAATAGTGGTAATGTGTAGTTTGGATAGCAGCTCCTATTTAGGGAAGCTATTTCAGTTGAACTGTACTCTCTTGATGGATTTTAGGTTGTAAAGATATTCCAAGATTTTTCACTGTTGCTTTCTGTCATATCTGCAATAGCAGAAAAATGTTCATAATAAGGCTTAATTATTTTTAATGGCTATATGAGTGTTTTTAGGCATTAAATTTATAAATGCCCAATAGAGACACAAATAGTTCCTCTCTATGTTGGAAACATTTAAACAAAGCTTCTCAAAAGATTTCCTTTTTTTTTCTACAATAAACAAAGTGGACAAGAATAATCACAGTTCATACATGAATTTTCCTCCTGGTTTTTTTTAACAGCTTTGGATTCTTAAATGACAGTGATTAAGAAAATGGGGACTCCTGTATTTAGTGACTGACAATTTCCTGTGGATAGTAATCTTGTTTGTAATTTTGTTTCTTAAATACTGTCTTCAGTGACCATCTAAAGTTCTAAAAAATTTTAAGATATCTTTTTTTCCCTTCTTCTCCACATCTCCTACACACATAATGTAGGAATATTATGCTACACCAATACCTAAATGGCTTACAACTTGGAACACTCTTACTGCTGCCATTTACTTCACAGTCAAACAATTCTAATTACTGGCAGATTATCTCAATTCTGCATGTCCTGATTTAGTGTGTGTGGGGTCTGAAACCCACGAAACTAGCTGCAAATTAGCCTGTGATTTTAATATATACAGTACAGGATTTTTTTTGTGAAAATGCTTTTGCTTTCTTTTGAGTTATTACCCTTTGCTTTTATGTATACTCACGCATTCATAAAAGTCACAAAAATTCCTTAAGCGTTTTTCAGTGTCCTTTTCTTATTTTTCATATATGTCAGAGGATGGCAGTTGTGTTTATATTTGGCTTTGGGTATCTAAATTTTTTATATACTCTGTTCATACTTGAAAGTTGAAAACATCTCTAACATATGCTCACCTCTAGTTCAAGAGTTTGTTTTTCTCCCAGGCCTGCTGTAGTGAGAGAGAAGAACTGTCCTAGCTGTCACACTGATACACAGCGAATGTGTGTGTCTTGGAGCAGTTTTACTGATATTCTTAGTCTTCTGGTGATTAGATGTGCCAAAAAAGCGACATAGTTGTTGTGGATGGAGTTAGGAACATAATACACTGCTTTTGTGTAGTCTTGAGTGGTTGCTCATCTGAGGTTGTAAAGGTGGTCTGAAGTGCTGTTCTATCTGGACAAAAGAAAGTTGTTACTTTGACAGCTGCAGATATTCCTGAAACATGGGTGAGCCAAGCAGGGCAGCCACACACTGATCAACTTCAGCTGGACTTGCTTATGGATGATTTGTGATTTTTTGATGTCCAGAAGACAGGCAGGAACTATGACCTGCAACAAGAAAGGAGGGAATTGTTTCTTGAATGTTAATCCTTATAGATTCATTTGTCTTTGTTTTAAAAAAGAACAAATTAGATTGGTTTTCAGCACTAGTGGAGAGACACAGCAGATAGGTTGTGTTGTATTCTTCCATGCTTTTGCTGAATTGGAAGCACAAAAATAAATAGAGTTCTACAGCTACATTTTCTTAACTTCACTTGCCCTGTGGATGTCACTTACAATTGTTAAAGCTGGATCAAGGATTCTCCATGCTTTTTACATTGAAAAACAGTATTACTGTCTGTGCTCTTTTTAAAGCATAAACATTTCCATGTGAAAAAAAGAAACATTTCATGGAAGTAAAAAAAAAAGCCGATGGAGAAATCTTTTGTTTCAAAACACTCCAGATTCAGTAAAATTGCATTTTCATTCTTTGACACTTATTTGCTCAAGATCTGTCTGCACAATCCTGAGGTGCTCTGAAGGGAAGTCCACCTGGATGTGGCCCTAAACTGTGGCAGCTCTTTCCCTGAGAAACCCTTCTCAGCCTACTGGCCAAAGCTGCCACTCACTGCACAGGGATGAAGGCTCCCACTGTCTTGGTAGGGACTCAATTCTCACAGTTGCATGGCTCAATTCCCCTTCAGGACACCAGGGGGCAATGGCACACACGAGACTTCCTGTGCTTTGTGTGAGCTCATGGAAATGCAGTGTCTTGGTTGGATATCGAGGTGTTTGTTCCATACAGAAGCAGTTTTCATATTTAGAGTGGGTAATTTTATACAGTGCAAACCAGATCCTCTTCAGTATGAAAGCTGTGTTTAACAAAGCTGTGTGTCGACTCAGATGTTGATTTCCAGTGAATTCAGAATGGATGACGATAAACACTTTTGAGATAAAAAGACATCTCTTAACCTCAGGATCCTCCTATATATAAAGTACTTTAATCAAGCAGAGATTTTGTCTTTCATCTTTTCTTGGGAAAAAATCTGCAGCTGAGATACACCATCTTTCCTGTATAAGTAAATATCTTGTCATTCAATGCCATTAGCATTGCTTTTTTAAAACAGTATTTCCTGCTGTCTATGATATCTCTCTCTCTTAGGACATTTGAGAGACCATGTAGTTATTCTCCAGTAACTAAGTATGAGCATTTAAATAGTGAATATGAATTTCTAAACAAACCTGTGTTACACTGAGCATGCAGTCTAAATATAAGACTTACCATAAAAAATTGAAAATTTTCTTTTCCTTTCAGATATTTGGGGCCCCATCATTTGATGATAAAATCCTAGAAGTTGTTGCGGTGTTTGGCAGCATGCAGATGGCAGTTTCAAGGGTCATCAAACTGCAGCACCACAGGATAGCTCAGGTTAGTTTCTTACTTGAAAGTGTGCAACGCTGGGGGTGTCAGTGGATGAAAAACTCAACATGAGCCAGCAGTGTGCACTTGCAGCAAAGAAGGCCAACCAAATCCTGGGCTATATCAAGAGAAGTGTGACCAGCAGGTCATTGTGTCCAGTTCTGGAGCCCCCAACATAAGAAGGACACTGAGTTGTTGGATTGCATTCAGAGGAGGGCCAAGAAAATGATCAAAGGGCGGGAGCAACTGCTTTATGAAGACAGGCTGAAGGAGTTGAGGTGGTTCAGCCTGGAGAAGAGAAGGCTCAGGGGAGACCTCATAGTGGCTTATCACTACCTGAAGGGGGACTACAGAAAGGCAGGGGTAGTACTTTTTAATAGGATATGTGATGGAAGGACTAGGAATAATGGATCTAAATTGGAAGAGGGGAGATTCAGGATAGATATAATAAGGAAGTTCTTTTTGGCAAGGGAGGTGAAGTACTGGAACTGGCTGCCCAGAGAGGTTGTGGATGCCTCCTCTCGGGAGGTGTTTAAGGCCAGGCTGGACAAGGCCCTGAGCAACCTGGTGTAGTGGGAGGTGTCCCTGGCTATGACAGGGGGGTTGGAACTAGATGACATTTAAGGTCCCTTCCAACCCGAAGTATTCTGTGATTCTATGATTAACATAGTTGGCAGGAGGTTGGGATGCTGGCGAGTACTCTTGATGACCACAATCGTATACATTAATAAAGCATTTGACATTGTTTTAGTTATAAGAGGTAAGAAATTTTCTTTGGTGATGAATTAAGTAAAAAAGCGCTTGAGACAGTTCTGGAAGGAAGCCACTGCTCCTAATAATGAACATATTTCAGGTGTTCCGTCAGTTTCATTAGTATTTATTGCTCTGTAAAATAATATGTTTGTTCTTCTCCAGTGTCGGTCTGTAAAGATCACCATACTTGGTGATGAAGGGGTTCCAGTGCAAGTGGATGGAGAGGCGTGGATCCAGCCCCCAGGAGTTATTAAGATCATACATAAAAACAGAGCCCAGATGCTAACACGAGACAGAGTATGTTGCAGAAAGTGCTCTAAAATGCCATTATATACATTTTTTCTGCAATAATTTGATTCAGTTGTAACATGAAGAAGAAAACTGTGCTTAAAAAATGTTTTATCACTGTACATGTAACTTCTATAATTACTTATAGAACTTTTATAATAAGCTGGTTAGAGAGTTGATCTTTTGTATAGGTGATAAAGCTTTGTTAGCATTTATCACTTTGAATACTGCTGTTCCTGTATTCTTCTTAACATATAGTATGAATGATCAAAATTTTAGGTCCTTCCTTCCTTCCTTTCTTC
The DNA here is from genome assembly GCA_013400935.1 of Turnix velox. NCBI lineage: Eukaryota > Metazoa > Chordata > Aves > Charadriiformes > Turnicidae > Turnix > Turnix velox. The sequence goes on along the minus strand of VZTY01028883.1, from coordinate 29,557 downwards.
CTTCCTTCCTTCCTTCCTTCCTCTCCTCCTCCCCTCCTTCCTTCCTCCCTTCCTTCCTCTCTTCCTCCCTTCTTCCCCTCCTTCCCTCCTATTTCTCTAGGATTACAGTGTTTAGTTTTCAGTTGACTAACTGCATGATGAATTTAGAGTCAAATTAATGGCATTTGAATTCTGTTGCAGAAGGTTTTCCCCTCATTTTTTTAGGTTTGACACTTGTATTAGTTTGAGACTTGGATTTTGTCATCACTACCTTTGTGTTCTCAATTATTTGGAAGACTTTTTGAGGATAGAAGGGAGGAGACAGAAACAGACAGCCCTGTGAAATTACTTATTCTCTAAGTTTAAAAAAATTAAATGCAATATAAATATTTATTTTGGTTCTGTTCTGCATATAAAATGTAATTGTAATTTAATTTTTATTTATTTAATTATAGTTAAAATTGTATACTAATTTTAAGCTATACAAAATACAAAATGCATTTTTCATACATAAGGATACCCCAAACTGACTGTGTAATTCACTTTGCTTAGGCCTTTGAAAACACCCTGAAATCTTGGGAAGACAAACAGAAGTATGATGCCTGTAAACCTGTCATTCGATCTCCCTTGTACCCTCAGCAGGCTGTCGAGTTGGCTGCAGAAGAAGAAGTTGCACAGATCCAACTGTGCTCACAAGCTGCAGAAGAACTTATTACCAGGTACAGTAAAATTAGTAAGTTTGGTTTGGCAACCTAGACACTGAGACTGAATTATTCGTGAAAATGCCTACACAGACTGAACAGTTTGTATTTTCCTGGGGTTTTTTTCATGTTTAATTGCCAGTCTATTGGTTATTTAATTTAATTTTCTTTTATATTTAAGCCTCAACTTGTCTATGGTTGCTTTTCTTACATATTTCTGTAATGTTATTTTTATGTGTTCATGTATTTTCTTCTTATGAAAACCAACTTTCTAAAGGAGCAGTGGAAGTGGAAAACTGGAAAGCTTCTTTGAAGAGAGGCTTTTGATTGAAACTTCTCATTTTATGCAAAAGCAAAATTATATCTGTTAAAACCCCCCCCACTCTTTGAAGTCAACTTTAGAAGCCAGCAGTGTGGGTACATCTGCCTGGCTTTGACTTCTCCTGACCTCATTCCTTCTGAAAGCCTTGTTATTCACAATTTCAGAAAGAGGAGCACTTTTCAATAGACCCAAAGGGTCTTCTGAAAATTTGTTCAAGTAAACAGTTAACACATCAACATTCAAGGAATTCCACTAGCCATATAAAATCTTCATACCATTTTGCATCCATCCACTCATTCATTGTTAATGTAGTTTCTGTTTAATTCCTATTGCTCAAAACCCTCATCCCTGTGCCCCTGGATGCTTCAGTAATGTGTGTGAATTGAGATGATAGTGAGCTGCTGGTATGAAACTGATCCCATAGCCTTGCATATTTTCAAGAACTAGTTTCTTCATGGAATGCAGATATCTTAATTAAAAAGACACTTCAGTATTCACTGAAAGAAAAAAAACCCCACACCATAGATGTTTTAGAATAGGCATTTTCTTTTAAATCAGAACATTTTATAAAGCTGCTACTCAGTTCATTATGATATGAAATAATCTTAAGCATCAAAATCAATTCCTGGAGTCATTACTGAGTTGTAATAATATTATAAGAAAAGACTTGAAGAACTGCATGTTCTTTTTATACTGTGCTGCAACTTAAGTAGACATCAAAGATGTTTAGCCAAGACATCTTAAAAACATCACTGTTCTAGAGGTGGTACTGAGATTGTAATTACAGGTGAAAGTCCCATAATCTGAAAAGATTGCAGTCAATTTTTATGTCTTTATTTCACAAGGCATATCCTTGTGAAATAAGTGTAGTGGTTCTTGTGATAACTTCTAGTAAGTTATGTTAACATAACTTCTAATAAGTCATCTTAATATAGTAGGGCTTTTCTCTATATTTTATTTTAATTTTATTTTAATTTTAATTAAGAGCCTAAACATTTTTGGTGCATTTTTTGCTTAGCATTTGTGTTCTAAGACAAGTTAATGTATCTCAGTATGTCATAGGAGAATAAATCATCAGTGTTAGGGACATTTAAATGAGGTGTGGTACTGTTTGAAGAAATACCTGTATTTCAACTTTTGTTATAAAGGACAGTTTTTCAGTGGTTTATGAAATGTATCTTTGTGTATTATCTCATGAAGTTGTGTACTCTTAAGAATTATCCTATAAAGGAAGAAATATTTTTCTCTTTTAAAATATTTTTTTAGGATCTGTGAAGCAGCAAAAGTCCATGGCCTCTTGGAGCAGGAGCTCGCTCATGCTGTTAATGCATGTTCACATGCATTAAATAAAGCCAACCCAAGGTTTCCTGAGGTAAAGGAAGAACAGAGTTTTATGTATGAATAATTAAGCTGTGCTATCTGTGTGCATAAGTTGGTGACACAGGAGCTATATTACACTCACTGACCCCTTGTTAAAACAATCTAGTTAATAATTCTTGATAAACAGATGAAAACAATTTTCATGGTCAATTGTTATCCAAGTGCAGAGACTGCAAAGGGCATAAGGGGAAATGAGTCTCCTGGTTTCTCTTGTCACGCTAGATGATCTGGGTGTTTGTTCAGGGACCTAAATTTACAGTAAATATATTAGTTAACCTTTGCTTCTTTAAATATGGCTAGCAGCTTGCTTCTGCTAAAGATAAGGTGAACAATGCAGAAACAGTTATTGTTAAATGAGGCCAACAACTTTTCTGCTGGCCTTCATCATCTCAGTAGTAGCTGGTCTTTTGATGTTCTTCAAGATTGTATAAGGTCATACTTAATGAAGTTGTGGAAAAGACAGCAAGTAGATACTACATTTTTGTTTTCTATTCTCAGTGCTGAAGAAGTTGTCAGTGGGGGGCTAAATTCATGTATTTCTCCTGGAAGACACTGAAGATCTCTGCTCAAAGTCTAGAGTGTGACTTGCGTCACTTCAAATAACTTTTATGTTTCTTATTCCCCAGAGCCTTACCAGAAACACTGCCATGGAGATAGCCGTCAATGTGAAAGCCCTACATAATGAAACTGAATCTCTGCTCGTAGGAAGAGTTCCTTTGGTAAGGTCATGATATACATGAGTTTATTTCTCTATTCAGGTTATCTGTGATTTGGTCTTTGCTGATTTTTTTAATTGGCAGATGTTTTATGACATACAGCCTCATTGGAGGATATTAATTATAGTGTTTATTTAAGTGTTGTGATGTTTATCAATAGGAATGTTTACATTTAGCTGATTTAGGGTCTGGAACCTACAGAGAGCTTTTTATAGACAAATGGTTAATGGTAGGAGCCTCTCTGATAGTAAACAAAAGTTAATTCATTCTAAAGACTATAGTCATATATTGAGCATTTATTAATAAAAAGGCCACTTGGAAGGTACTCATTTGACATCATGCTTATTTAGAATAGTATTTCACAATCACAGTACCAAAGCACACTGCTTAACCTCATTGCCATGTATTTTACAAATGCCAAAGCTACGTTTATGTTGGTCTCACACCATTAAAGTGACTGATGCAAGGTGTTGCTTGATGCATCAGCTGCTGCCATAATACACTGTTCTCCAAATTACTTTTCTCCTCTGACAAGGATGGACATTCTTTCCTTAGTGTCATCCTGTTTGTTCTTTATTGCCTCTTCAGTTCTCCATCACCCCTCTTTTCTTTGATCAAAGCTCTTGATAGAATTAAATTTATGCCTTTTTTGCATGTGTTACTTAGTGAGGCTTTTATTTCGTTGCCGTTTACTGGCTCTTGAGACTTTATGTTATGGCTGGCTCCAGAAGGAGAGAAAAGAAGTGTAACTACTTATATAAAGACACTGATTCCTTTCACCTTCTGTAAGATATGTCAGTTAGATGACATCAAATGATGAATTAGTTATGAAGAGCATTTTTACTGAAATTACAAGCTGGGACAATGAAACTGATTTGTGAAAACTCCCCAAGTGGTTGTGGCTGGAATACAGCTTTGAAAAAAACAAACAAACAAACCAAAAAAGCCTACTGCATTTTTGTCTATTTTGTCTATTTCCATTTTTGTTTTTTAAAAGAAGTATTTCCAGTCTGAAAGAGGGCACTGTTTTCAAATGTATTAAGGGAGAAGGATGACAGAATGCTTCAATTTAACTGAAATAAAATATTTTTCATATTAAAAAATTCTTTTTTGGAAAAGTAGAAATTAATAATTTCATTTCATTGTCAGAAATAAGAAACTTTCCCAAGATGTAGAATTTACCCTGAATTGGTGACTTTCCCTTTACCAGAATTGCACTATGATTTTAGGTTTATTTCAGGAGCAGTATTGTCAATGCATTCACATTCTTGCCATCAGATGGAAGGGTTTTTGTCCCTGAGCAAAATGCTTTCCTTTGGGAAACAAGGAATCAGACAAGTGCTTGTTGAGGCAGACAGAACTCTGCTTCATTCATTTATATAAAATAGGTTACTTAAATAATTCCTTAAAAATGAAAACACAAGAAATGCCACGGCTTCTTCAAAGACAAGTTGGTCTTCCAGTGTGCTTTAAATTAACTGAACTGTTCAAATTGAGGGGAAAAAGGGGGAAGGCAAAAGAAAGAGCAGAGTCTGCTTATGGGCACTGAATTCTATGAGCTTGAAAAGAGAAAATAACACGATGACAAGATGAAGCTTATTTCTAGTATTACTATGCTGAACAGCAATATCATACTAAAGATGGTCTTGCCTTTGAAAGGTGATAACAGGCAAACTGCTGAAGCACAGAAAAGAAGTTTTTGTTAGGCAGGATAAATTAATGGGAGCTTACAATTTATCATCAAACCTCCACAATGTCAGAATCTTTTTCTAGTACTAGAGATCAAAGATTCTCTTACAACTCCATTTTAAGAATGCATTCACAAGGATAGAACTTAATTAGATCCTTTCAAAAGGAGGTTCTGAACTGCTTCAAAGAGAGAAGTAGATTTTCAGATTGCTTTATTAGTAATTCCAAGGAACTTAATTCCAGGAATTCTTTACCTCAAAAATAGTGTTTCAGCAACCCCAGATGAGCCCAAAAAAGCTTTGGTAGGAATCAGCTGCCTGCCTTGTCTCTTCCCCACAGCTCAGACTTGCACAACAACTACAGAATAGTTTTCAGACCAGGATTTTGAAACGGTGCCTCCAAGTGATTCTCAAAATGTTGATAGAGCCAAAGCCATAGGTCAGCAAAGGACAAGCTTTTAACACCAAACACTTTTTTTTCCTCTTTGGCCTTCACAGATGTATCTGGCTTTTTGTCTCCCATCTGGGGCTGTGGTTGTGTCTCTCTTCCATTCCTAGTCCCCATTCTTCTCTCCCCTGGCCATAGAATCACAGAATGTGTTGAGTTGGAAGGGACCTTAAAGATCTTCCCTTCCAGCAGTGAGCATCTTGCACTAGATCAGGTTACTCATTCAAGTCTGGTCCTGAATGTTTCTGGGGATGACACCACCACTACCTCTCTGGAAAACCTTTTCCAGTGCCTCACCACCCTCATGGTGAAGAACTTCCTAATGTCAGCAGCAGTAGCTATCACTCCATGTCTCACCTATTTAGAAGGGATAGTGCAGGAATTCTGTCAACAATGTAAGACCTTGGGAATGGAGTATCTTCAGTCATATGCATTTCCTCTTATTGGACATGAGAGGATGATTGTATGAGGAGAGGATGATTGTATGAAGACACTTGCAAATAATAAACTTAATAACATCTATTCAATTTTTCATACTATTTTCATGCAAAGACTTTCCAAGCCCTTGTTTTGTTTGATGGGATTTTATCTCATTGTGCTGGTAGTTTCCATTTCTAGTGTGCTCTAGTATTGGTTTTATTAGATAACTTTTGCTCTGTGAAAACTCAGAAGTGTGGTGAATGAGCCCTAAATGTAATGTCAATGTGGTCTGATCTCTGAAGGAAATTTAATTTGGTAAGGTTATTTGTTTTCACTGTTTGTTTCATCTGTTCTTGTGTGGTAAGGTGATACCTAGTTTTAAATTTTACATGTTCACAAAAGAAAAAAAACCTATTTCCTGATTTGTTTATAAACAGCAGTTAGAAGCTCCCCATGAAGAACTGCTGTCTGATGCTTTGCACAGCGTAGAAACAGAATTGAGAAAACTTGCTGAAATACCTTGGCTTTATTATGTTTTTCAACCAAATGATGATGAGGTGAGTTTGATTAATACTTCCTGTTTTTTACTGAACTTAATTTACTTTTGATAGAGAAGAGTAAGTTAGAGTTCCTCAATTTCAGTAGCAATTGTGAACAAGTTTCTAAGCTTAGTGCTTTTTTTATCCTTTGTTTCCTTTTGTGAATGTAAAGTTTTTGAATGTTTATCTAATAAATGAAACAAGTATAGAGTTCAATCCCAGTATTCTTTACAAAAGCAAAATTTTACATTACTTTTGGAGATTAACTATGAATTACCATCTCAGGCATGTGATTTCACTGTTGTTTTCTGTGAATTAAAGGTAGATGCCCTTCTTCTTTCATGCAGGATCCCCCTCTTGATTATGCTAAAAGAAACAACAGAAGTACAGTGTTTCGCATAGTGCCAAAGTTTAAAAAAGAGAAAGTTCAGAAGCATAAGACCAACCCCCAGCCTGGTATGTGTTTTGCAATTTCAAGAAAAATAGTGACATTTGGGGGAATTGTGACTTTATGGTTGTTTTTTGTTTTGTTTTGTTTTTTTTAATAAGAGCTGAACTGCTGCACCTTACCTAAGAGTAAGTTCAAAGTGAAAAGCAGCTAAACTAACTGCTGTCTTAGGTTGGTTTCTTTCAGTGTATTCAGAAAGCATTCAGTAGGACCCCAAGACTTAGGAATGAACCAGAAAACAACTGTGAAAATATTTAGGTAGTTTTCTTATGCAACAGGGCCAATGTCTTTTCTGGTGGTTGCATTTGATAAACGCATGGCAACAGAAGTTGTAGGTAAACATCTTGTTTTCCGGCAGAGCTCCAGTTCCGATTATTCAGGTCAGTTTTAGAATGTGCGCAATAGTTTTTATCATACTGGTTTAATTAACCAGTTTTTCTTAAATTTTAGATGGGTTTTAAGTTCAGCGAGTGAGACAAATCAAAAAACATAATAGCCAGCAATGTTTTTTTTTTTTAATTAGAAGTTGAACAAACTCCACTCTCCTCTCTTCCCATTCTTGTCCATGAACTTACTTCCTTAAGATTATGTCCATCAGTGATCAGAAAATATTCTTTCTACACCTTTGTCTTTTTAATGGACATTTGCTCAAAATCTGCAAAACCTTACAGCTGTTGATCAGGCTACAGATTTCAGATTAGAGTTCAGATTTTACTTCATTGCAAAACTGATCAGCACTGAATGAAGCTGCAAAATTATAGCAATATGTAGCATAATTATTTTTTTTTTCAACAAATGTGGTCTTATTAGGACTAATGTGGGCAACTAACTTTAGAGAACAATGTTTTAGAGAGCTTATTAATGGCCTGTGTAACATGGTAGCTTAAAGAATACTTACTGAATTAATTAAGAAGTCTACAAGGTGTTAATTAAAACTAGACTTGCTTGCTGCCATTGCTATATTTGAGGTATGACATGTTAATTAGTTTTTGAAGGCTTCTCTTCTCCCTGGATGACTACTGTTAAATTAAAAGCATAAAGCAGAACAACATTGGACTTTGCGTCACTGATCCAAAGGTAGTTTAATGTGAATTTGTTGAGACATGAGGTTTTAAAGGCTTTACTGGAGAAACTGGAGTAAAGCTGAAAGCATGGCTGCAAAGCAAAGAACCCCAACTTTGTTTAGATACTTTCTCATGTTAACTGCTAACCTGTAACCTGCATGTGAAAAGGAAATTGTCAGTTTTTTGTGGAAATGATACCTCTAACCTTTCCCTTCGCTAGCACGGCAATTCTACTCTGTTTTTTCCACTCTCTTTGGCCTAACCTTTGCTTGTGATGCATTTGAGCATGTAGAAATTAAGGGGGTTTTGCTCTTAACTTTGGTAGTTCAAAAATGGGGCACAGATGAAGTTGCTGCTTGGCTGGATCTGCTCAGTTTGGGAGAGTACAAAGAAATCTTCATCAGCCATGACATCCGAGGCTCTGAGCTTTTACATCTGGAAAGGCGAGATCTTAAGGTATTTCCTTTGTGCTACTTTTCTGCTATTGACCATTTTCTTTGACAAAACAACAACCAACTTTTCTTCTTTTCCTTGCACTTGTTATGAGCTTGTAGCTTGGCTTACACTGTGCAAATATGCAATAAAACTAATACGCTCTGTCCTTTGGCCTGAATCTCTGAAGTGCTGACTTGTACTCGGTACCAAGAATGTCTGTGTTACCTGAAATTTCCTTTTTTTCACTTGTTGTGTGCAATTATAACATTATAGCTCATGTCAGAAGGCATAGGAAGAGCATGGTAGATATCTTACTGACATCAGTGTCATATAATGGTATCTTCCAGAGTTCACTGTTTCCATTGAACAGGATCAGTATGGATCAGTTGAAGTTGAACTATTATAATAATTCTGAGCCTATCTACTGCAAGGTCAGCAGCCATGAGTGGATGACCTGCCTCAGATGATTTTTGGCATATATATTGGGTATAGTGGATGTGAGAGAGAGAGGAAGCTTAACACATGGGGGCGTTTGATTTCCATGGTGTTGGAGTTTATGTGTCAGTATGACCAACCCTGAACAACCTCTGCCACATTTTAGCTGTAGCAATTTAAATTTTAAAATGGCATTATTCTCAGTCTCCAAAATTGTCAAAACTTTCTTCCTTTGAGGTCAGATTGATAAGTTTTGCAGGGAGAAATGCTACCTGGCACTCTGAGGCTGTTATTTGAGCTTGCCCATCTTTTTCAGGAATGACTTAAGTGCATCCATTATATGTAATAGAGGCTATATCTTTGGGGATTCATTACATTACTTTTTCCAGGAACTCGGGAGTAATGAGTTCTTGATAATGTGTTTTGCAACTGCTTTTAGCACATAAGAGAGGAAATAAGATATTGTATAAAGCACAAACATTTACATTTAGAGTGCCAGACATCAATCGAGCCAGAGTGCAGTAGTCTCTGGGTGGAGGCAATATTTTCATACAAATGTGCCATTTTTAATAAAGTTTCTCATATAGTATGAAATCCTGACATTATAGAGTGCTTACATGATGTGACTGTTGCAATAGAATGCAGCAGCTGAAGACAGATGTCTTTGATTTGATGTGTTTAGGTCTTCTGCGTTGTTTTTACCCTTTGGTATTAAATCATAGAATGGTTTGGATTGAAAGGGACCTTAAAGATCATCTAGTTCCAATCCTCTGCCATGGGCAGGGACACCTCCCTATAGACTAGGCTGCCAGGGCATTACAGTCCCTCCATGCAAAATTTTAGAAATGGAAAACCGTCCAAGTAATCCACCCCAATGCTCCACTGACTGATGTTGCAAATCCCTGTTTCCTTAAAACTAAACTGGGAAATGCAGTATTACATGATGCATTTGCTATAAGGTTCACCAACTTCAGTTAAAATGCAAATCAAGATGTCAGATTTGTTGAAACGAATGATAGTGGGTAAGAACAGTGTTAAACCAGGCACAGCTTCTGGCCACATCTTGTTTCTCATAAGTACTAGTTTGTGTGCATGCTCAGAAGTCTGGCACTTGAATCAAGTATGTATCTGCAGCAGAGTGATCATAGAATGGATTGGATTGGAATGGACCTCCAGGATCATCTACTTCCAGTCCCCCTGCCATGGGCACAGACACCTCCCTATAGACTAGGTTGCTCAAAGACGCTTCCAGCTTGGTTTTGAACAGTCCAGAGATGGAGTATCCACACCTTCTTTGGGCAGCCTCTTCTGGTGCCTCACCAACCTCACAATAAAGAATTTCTTCCTGATATCAAAACTAAATTCATCCTCTTTCAGTTTAAAACCGTTCACTGTCATTCTATCACTACACCCTGCAGAGAGTCTTTGTCCATCTTTCTTGGAGACCCCTGTAAGGTCTCCCTGGAGCTGCCTCTTCTCAAGGCTGAACAACTCCAGCTCTCTTACCCTGTCTTCATAGGAACATCATCAGTGTGCTATCCTTGTTGCCAGAGGTTCCTGCTGATTCAGAATAAAGAAAACACCATCACAAAATAGAGCTCCTCAAACTAGTTCACCTGAAAGCCTGTCTTTATAGCCTGCAGAGACAGACTTTTACTCTCCCCTCTATCTAGTGGTGCCTGTGAACACATAATCAGGTTTTAAATTTCTCAGCATAGCTGGACAAGGAGTTGCTTTATGCAAGTTGCCAAGGGTATATCATGTGCTAGCAGAGGTCTTGCTCTAGAATCGCCCCATCTGCTCATTAGCAGAGCTGAGAGCTTCCAAGGCAGTGCTCCTCCTAAGGAAGGCCAGGCTTTTGGCCAGGCACAGCTTGTACCCTGTGTAGCAGCATCAAATTTAAATAGCAGAGTTTAGCACTCATCTTCTTCATTACAAACAGGGCACGATCTCTGGAAGGAGACAATTAAGGATGGCTGAGGGACCCTGCAGATTTCAGACCAGTGACCTGAAGTGCTGTCAGGATGTGTAATGCAGTACCTAGAAAATGAGGAACACATCACAAGCCACCCTGTTACGTTCTGATGAATCTTCAGTGCTCTTGTGAGCTGCAGTCTGTCTCCAGTCCCGCTTCTGGTGTGTGGTGTGTGCTTCCTGCCAACCTAAATAGGATCTCCATTGATTCACAAGCTCTTAAGTCACATGTGATAGATTTACCTCTCACGTCTGTAACAGGAAAAATCATTGTCTGTTTTAATTGAATCCTCTGGGCCCTCCTTTCTTTCCATGGTCAAAAGCAGAGCTAAAAAGCAGTATGGGAAAGGATTTGATAAAACTCTCTTTGCCTGCATCCCTGAAACAGATCGATAAGCTGACTGAAGGATTGAACACCTAATTATATTTCTCTGTAGCTTGTGGATCCAATTTTCAGTAAGCTCTGTGTAACAACTGGCAAATGGAGAACACCTTGAAGAGTGACTAGGTACCTCTTTCCATTCAGCCTCCGCAGTAATACCCTTTCTCTAGCCTCCTGTGCCTGATTTGATTTAGGGGAATCTTTGAATTTTACATCCATGTGAGTTTCTTTCACTCAAGAGAAAGCTGGACAGTGAACTACAAACTGTTGTAGAAACTATAGAAAGAAAGCTTGCCATGGCATTTAAAAAAAATTTTATGAGCAAATGCATTAAAAACCAGACTGATTTTTCTTAAACAAATCCTGGAATTCTTAGTACTGATAATGATGTTCTTATGCATGCAACTTAGTGATAATGACAACATTTGTTAGGACAAAAATGGTGTCTCCTTAGAGCTCCATACCAATGTCAATTACCTTGGAGGATAGGTTTCCATACCTGATGTCATCTCATTGTGGCAATCGAGCTGATGTCTGTGCTGAGGACTCTGGCATTTCATCTCTGTGGTTTGAAGTAGTACGTTTTGAAAAAGTTCTCATATAGAGAATGTTTTCTAAGAATGTTAAAATTTTGGATGGGCTAGGTGGTTGTTGACACTGGGAATGCAAGCAGAGTAGGTTTCCCATGTGGAAGATGGTAATAGTAAGGAAAGTCTACATTAATTGTTTGGTAGTATTACATGTTGATATGTTTGGCCAAAATCTGTGGGGCAAACCTGAAGGTTCTTGCCTAAGCAGCCCGGAGCCCAGTCACCATAATACAATGCATAAAAAGAGCTCCTGACAGGTGTTGCAAGAATTTTCATAACCTTCTCCTTGCCCAACGTTGTCTTTCTTTATTTTTCAGAGTTTTTTGAGCCTTCCCTGTTGAAGGCTTAGAGATGGCGAAGTGGTTAAGGGAGAGATGAAGATCCCATAGTTTTAAGGCCATAGCTGGGGGAAAAGTCTACTTTCTTCATTAGACTGTAGCTATAGCCCTTTTTCAAAACCATATTTTAGTAAATTTTTTTTAAAATTAGATACCAATTAAATGTGGACAGATTATGTACAGCTTGAGGAAATGCATGCATGTGCAAAAATGCTTCTTGAAGCAAAAATCTTGCTTCTTGAATGATGTATGTTTTGCTGCTGTTGCAGTTCCTTTTAGTCTGAGAAGATAGTATCTCTGAAAACTTATCTGCATCAGTAGTAAATTGACAGTACTAGATGGTGTCTAGTGGCAGTAATATGTGAATTCTAATTTCCTCCAAACCAGAGATGAAATTTCAATGGTTATTTTGTCAGTTGATTTTCTTTTTCCTAGAAGTGTGGCAGGTTTTATTAAGGGGGGGCCCAAAATTATGGTGACACTCTGGGGCTTGCTGTTCTGGTCTACATTACTGTAAGTTCAACTTCAATGGAAATAAAACCTCTTACCTCCGAAACATAGGAGAAATTTGTAAGGGTTGGTGGAAAAAGTGGCTGAGCTCTCTGGGAATTTCATAATATGGTTCTTACCTCTGATCTTTGAAGCCCGGCAGCATCTCTTTATGTTGCTTATCCAACAAAAGTTCTACTCATGAAAAATGTTTATTCTGAGGAATTTATGAGTTCTTAAACTTTCTCATGGTTTGGAAAGTATCTTTACAGGTTTTTTCCTTACGTAGGATTTCTTCCACATAGCAGCTGGGTTTATTTCAGTGCTTTCAATAGTTCTGTGTTTTTTATTAATTGGAAAATTAATTGGAAATTAATTAATTAATTGGAAAATCAATTTTGGCATAAACAAGAAAATATTCTTCAGTTATGAAATGGTAAATGTTACTGTGGGATGAATTTAACAACTGCTGCCTACATAATTGTCTTAGCTTAAAATTAGCATTAAATTCTTTGTAAGTGTTTATAAATTGATGTAAAAAATCAGAACTTGTTTTCTGTTCTTTTTATGAACAGAACTTGATTTAAGGACTTTTATGAACCCATCTTGAAGTCTTTAATGCTGACACCTTTCTGCCAAAGTACTGTAAAGGATGATCATGTATTTCTACTGCTGACAGTTTTCTACTGAAGAAATAACTAGAATTCAATCCTGACTCCCTGAAAATTAATCCACCTGTTTTATTTCTGCTGTGCTACCTTTATAACAGAGTTATCAGTTCATGCCCTTCTTGCCATCCCTTTCTTCCTTTGGAGAAATACAAAATGAAAGTTGCATACTAACACTTTAAGTGATACGAAATGCAGATTTCCCGAGGTTTATGGGACTGTAGAAAGTCAGATGCAGTCTTTGTAGCAGAATCTGGATAGAATATTTTATGCTTTCATTTTTCCATCTGTATGAGAATAATTATTTCAAGCTACTTAATTACGCTCCCTTCCTTTTAATGTCTTTGTAATGGAAAATGTTCCTATTAAAATGAAAGGATTTCTCTTTCTGAAGAATAGATACTGAAATTTTACTAAGGGTTTTTTATTTAATCAGTCTATTTATATAAGATTTGTTCTACAAATAACTAATGTTTTTATTCGCCACTTGCACAATAATACCAGCATTTCAAAGAGTTTTTCAAAGCTGAAAAGGGAAGCAGATTTCCACCAAACCAACCTGATTATTTGCTAGCTCAGTTGGGGATTATTAGCACAGGTTGGTCTCCCATTCTGCTCCCCTAATTGCTGGACCAGTCAAAATTGAGAAAGGATATCACTAACACTGTTATTAATGCTGGAATAGGTTTGCTGCAAAGATTTCTTGCCTGCTGTCACCCACACAGAGATGAGTCTCAGAAACCAGTGTTACAAACATTTCAGGTGATATGATTGTATTAGTGGTGGCTACAAGGAGATTTACTCTTGTGCTTTATACATTCTCCTTTGGGATGTGACTGTCATGGCACTGAGTATTTTTCTTCCAGCTCTCTTAATCTGGTAGATCTGTGGTAGGAGATGTAACCTGCTGGGAATAAATAACAAATGCTTACCTTTTTTTATTGCTCTCTAAAGGGAAGTTGTCCTACATGCCTGTAGCCATTATATCCACTTCCCCTTGAGAATCTGGGGATATGTGTGTTTGTTGATTAAAACAGACATCATAGGGCCTCAGAGCAAGTGACATTGCTGGACAAAAGCTCTAATCTATCACATCCTTACAAAGCATTTGATTGCTATATTAGAGAGGAGGGGGAGATTGTTCTTTTTTTGTTTGTTTTTTTCTTCACCAGAAATTGGGAAAGGTTTTTCTACTTAGAAGTAAAGCAAAAGGTGGTTTTGACAGGCATTGCAGTGCCTTGAGTTATCAATATTGCAGGTAAGTTATTTTCTGTCTGCAAGACAGTGTGAGATTCATTGAATGCTCTAAGCAATTCTTTTGCTAGGCAGCACTTGCTAGGACCATAGAACTAGATAATGTTGGTTGCAGTGAGCATATTTCTAGACATCTGTTGCATGGCTAGATGATAATCAATGTGTTGAGGTTTTTGGTTTTTTTTTACTTTTTGTAAATAAACTTCCTTCTTTTTCTCTTCTTATTTTCTTTTTAAATTTCCTGTAGGACCTGGGGATAACGAAAGTGGGCCATATGAAGCGAATTCTCCAGGGAATTAAAGAGCTTGGCAAGAACAACCCTTTGTCTGAAGTGTAATTATGCTGGTGCTCTCCCTAGAGAGAGAAGGCAAAATTGCTGGAGAAGCCAAGCTTTTGCAGGCACTTCGCCGCTGCCTTTGTAGTTTACTCCATGGAAGAATAAGCCGCCGGCATGTGTACAGGCTAGTGTCCCTGAATTCTTGTTTGGTGAAGAGCTTGCTGCAAGAGTACAAAAGGATTTGTGCCAAAAAAANAAAAAAAAAAAAAAAAAAAAAAAAAGAAAAAAAAAAAAAAAAAAAAAAAAAAAAAAGGAAAAAAAAAGGAAAAGGTGTGATGTGTTCTGCAAAGACGTTCTCTTGTTGTGCAAACATGGCCAGTTGGAATAAGCACGTTGTGGTGAATCAATTGGTTTCTGGGGGGGAAACTGCACTGACTGGAAAATATAACCGAGAAACGATTGCTTTGCTTTCATGCAGCTCAGTCTGCCTCTCTTTATGCTGCAGCAAGATACCCCTGTACAGCATGAGGTTGTCCGGTTATGCTTCCAAGGCACAGCTCTATAAAACCTCCCAGGCAGAGAAGGTGGAAGAGGTTTTGGAGGCCCAACACATGAGCTTGGTGGTGCCGCAGGTATCCAGCACTCCCCTGGCCGCGCTGAAGAGGGGAGAGATTCCTTGTGATACCATGAATGCAAACTCTAATGCATGGTGTGCCTGCCTGAATTGTCCGTTGTTCTGTTGCATGACACATCTGATACTCTAAAACACTTGAACAACTTTTATATCAGTTTGAATGAGGTTTAATTTATTACTACTTGAGTGTCTTTTTTTTTTTTCCTTTCCCCAGTTTCAGGCACTTTTCTATTCTTCAGTGTTGTGATATGCCTAAAACATGTTCTATGGCAAAAGAGATGTGTGGGTGTGGAAACTACTTAGCATTTGTGCCATATTCCGCAGATTATATGCATTATATATGATGGAAACACTGTACAGTTAAATTTTTAAATATATCATGTACAGAAGGTGTATCAGGTAACTAACTTATGAGTATTTTTGAAAGACCGGTACCTCACAAAAATATCAATTGGCTTCCTGCATGGAAAATGATAAAAGAGTTCTCTCATGGTGCATTTTAATGTCGTTATTCGGTTATCTTAAAACATCTGTAGCATATTTGAACTTTTAGGCACTAATGGATTTATTTATTCTATTGTTCAAAAAGCAGGTTGAAAGATTAATGAGAGTTTTTATATAGAAAAATTCATTTTATTTATGATGCATAAGAAGAGTTTTCAAATGTAGCAGCTGATTTGATTTTTGTGGGGTAAGATTTTACTCGTTACTATTTTACTGTTAATTTTAAAATGTCTCTCTATGCGTATCTTTACGAAGGCATCAGTTTGTTTCTTGTCAGCACTCCTACATCAGTGACTCATAAAAAAAGCTAAAAACCAGATCTCTTAAGGTTTTACACTATGCATGCAAAAATGAATCACATGCAAGGTAGTAATCCATGAGTGTGAACAGGTTAAAAAACAGAAACCATTGTGCTTAGAAATTGTGTTAGACCAGAGTTTATAAAGTTATTTACAGTTTACTTAAATGAAGCCTAGCTTCATAATTGAATTCCCTCATTAATTTTTCACAAAAGTGTTCATCTAGTAGAAAAATATTTGCATATTTCTACAAAAAATCCACCTACTTAAATGCTAGAGATGTGATGACATTGCACCACCTGCCAGAAAACTTGCACAGAATTGCTGTCTCCTTGCTGTTCCCA
This sequence comes from Turnix velox, assembly GCA_013400935.1. Classification (NCBI taxonomy): domain Eukaryota; kingdom Metazoa; phylum Chordata; class Aves; order Charadriiformes; family Turnicidae; genus Turnix; species Turnix velox. The sequence goes on along the minus strand of VZTY01028883.1, from coordinate 13,229 downwards.
ACAACACGCCATTGCAGCGTGAAGAATGCCTGATTTTTTCCTTAATTGAGTAGCTTTGACATGTCTTACAGGTCAAGAGTATCTTCATATCTATTTATTTTTTCCTTGTAGGCAACAGAGTAAGGTTTCATTTCTGTTTTGCAAAGCTGGCTTTCTCTATTTAGAGGGGCCAATGTCAAGTACTGCACCTTGGATTTACCCTCCCTTCCTCATGAGTGCGATGGGAGTCATCCCTTAGAGGGTAGGTGGAAATCATTCCTTGGAAAGTAAAATCTATTCCTCTCATTGTTTTATTGCAAATAAACCCAAAAAAACAAAACCTCAAAAGGAGTAAAACCAAATTAATTTACATCCAGTGCTATGTCCTCTTGCTGCCATAGGCTCAACAGGCACCATCCTTTGAGGCCTGTGGACACAATTGATTATTGTGATAAACAAAGTTAAAGGCTTCATCCCATTAGGTTTTCCATAAAAAATAAATGAAAATCCCTTTTCCAAGTGACATGATTTTCATGCTGCTGTATGAAAAGTATAGACAAACAATGGAAAGGTCATATAAATATATATTTTTTTTATATGCTTGACATTCACCCCTTTAATGGTGTTCAGATGGCATCTCCCTAATCTTTGAAAGCTGTATTTCCTTTTCTTTTTGTTTCTTCATAAGCTATGCTCTATTTTGATGTCTATCAGCATTCTGACATATCAGTGTCACAGTAGACTGTGTGGTTGATTCAAGGACATAATACATGGAAGAATGTCCTTCCCTGTCCTTACTTTAGGATACTCTCTTTCTATGACTCTCAGCCTGGTGATATGCAATGCATTAAGACAGGCTGTGGAACAGGATCTCTCCAGGTTGCTGGGGAGGTCTGCACTGAGTGTATTTATTAAACAATGGGAATTGCTTTTAGGCAGGGAAAATGGCCCAGTGGTGTCTGTAACACAGTGTTCTTATGACACTCCTCCAATTACCTCAGTATAAGACAACTGATCAATTGTCTTTGTATAGCTTGGGTTTTTTTTAAATGACCACCAAAGAAGCTAACTTTGATTGTCCTAAGCAGAAGGGTTTTTTAAATGTGCAAATAGATTTTAAAAAATTATATGTAAGCATCATTTATGCTGTATTTACTGGATGCCCAGGAGAGCAAATTTTATGCAACTCTATGCCTTAGACCAGTGCTGGCTGTCAAATCCAAATGTATCTGACAAAAAGATTCAAAATATTTTATGGGGTTTCTCTGCCAAGGTCATGGGTTGTAACTGTTGTTACATGATGTGGCTATACAAAAGGGATGCTTTAGAACACATAGTTGCTATCTCATGATTACTGTAATTTCTGAGTATTGGGAGTATTGGGTAGTTTTGCATTGTTTGGTTTTTTCCTTTACTGCAGTAGAAGTCCCAGGACCTGGAGCTAAGGATATCTATAGTTAACATTTTTAATGAACTGAATTCTTTACACTTTAATACTGGTGCCTAAAGTTCTTCAAAGCATGAATCCCAACATTTCATCAGAAAATAAGGTAAACACATTTCCTAAAAGTAATTAGGTTTTCAAAATTCATATTATCCCTATGTATCTTGTGAAGCCAAATTCAACATGGAGGGTTTGTCAAGAGAAAAATCACTGTACGAAGTTTACTGGATGAATTTTTTTTCTCCCCTGCTTGAATATACTTAATTGCTGCAGTCAGTCATAAAATAGAATCATAGAATTATAGAATGGTTCGAGTTGGAAGGGAACTTAAAGATCATCTAGTTCCAACCCCCCTGCCATAGGCAGGGACACCTCCCACTTGACCAGGTTGCACAATGCCTCATCCAGCCTGGCCTTTAACACTTCCAGGGAGGGGGCAGTCAGATTTCATACCTTGAAATCGGAGAAGAATACAGGACCATCAGCATTTTTAGTAATTGCTGGATGTTCATGTAGATGAAAAGTCCTGAACTTCAGAAAGAGGAAGAGATGAGTGATTTAAATGGCAGAAGATTGCTAAGTGCATGTTTCTGTTTTGCCATTTTCCAGTAGGATTTTTCCAGCTTACTGTATTCTGTTTGGGTTATTCAAGTATTGCCTTTATAATGCCAAATATTTTCTTCTACAAGCTGAGTGAAATCAGGCAAACTCATGGTTCTAATCGTTGGGGGTTTTTTAACAACACCTTAGAAAAAATCTTGTTCTTAATGGAATTTTTTATACGATGGCAACTGCAAATGTTCTTTATGACACACTTTGACGTGTTCCCCCTTTAACACTATTTTGGTCCTGACCACCTTATTCTTTCAAAGAAAAATATTTTAAAATTACAGAAGAATGGTAAAATATTAAAAATGTGATAAAATATCCTCCCTGGCATTTCTATCCATTATTTCTTACTTTGAGGCTGGAGCAAATATGCTTGGTCCTGTACATAATAAATAGAAATCATCTTTCTCTCTCCACTCCCACCCAAAGAAATTCAGACTGCAGTGTTGAATTACTGTAATTCAAACAAGAGGAACTGATTTTTTTTTTTAATAATTACTTATAATGGTTTTTCCTATGCTTTTCGTAGAGAAATGGATACCCTGTCTATTTGGACTTTTCAATTGAACATGGAAATGCTAATTTACTTGATGAAAACGTCATAATGCCTTGATAATGCACAGCACTTATTTCAAGGGTAAAATGGGTCTTTTCAATCCATCTAGTCTTTCTTTCTGGAAGACTGGCAGGAGACCATATTTGCATCTAATGGAAAATAAACATATAAAGCAAAGATGAGAGGATTGTTCCATAGTGCTACTTTAAAAATAGATGTAAAATCTATACATCCTATAGATAGATAATTCTGCAATGGACAAGTAAGAGAAAAATGGCCACAGTGATTCCATTTTGCTCAATGCTTCCAAGTAGTTCTTGCAATCCTAATGTTTACTACTGTTTCTTTATTGCTCTCTCTGTGCCCCTAAGTATTAAGTTCTTGCAGATAAGTTTGACAGCTCTGGTAATCAATAATCAAAAAGCCTTTGAAAAATGTAAATTCACAATGATGTAAGGATCTCAATTGCTGAGGATAACCAAGGTGGAGCGATATATTTAGCTTACAACCACAAAATTATCATGTCAGTCATGTAAAAGACACAGGAAATTTTATGATTAATTATAAATACTTTTTTCTTCACCCCAGGGCCATAAGTACCTCCCAACTACAGCATCCCAAATGTTTATTAATGTTCTAGAGGCTCTTCCATTTTTTAAATTGTATTTCTATACATTGTATGTTTCATGGGATGAATTTCCTGTCATCAAGGTTTGATGCTGCTCATTCTAACTGCAAAGATTTAATATTTGCAGGAACTTTACACCACTGTAATTGCTGTCTTACGTAAAAGGAGGAGTTTCTGATGACTCGTGAGAGCTGAGGAGTTTGGACTGGACTTAGACTATCTCTGCTGCCTCTTCAGAGATGAATGCTAGTGTCAGTGGGATTGATAAAGCATCATTTGCTAATTATCTATAGAAAATCTTTACTGGTTGTAAAAATTCCTGTGCTTATATATAAAATATAGTGTGGAACTTGATCTTTTTTTACAAAAAGATAAAAAATTTTCTAGTTCTTTTCTACTACTGTTGCATTAGGTTTAATAGCTCTGCTAATGGTTAGCTTATGTACTTGAATTGCTCAATTCTGCCATGCAGTAGCCCACTCTGTTTCTTGGGAATTGTCTTCCATTTGGAAGCTATCTGGAGCCTTCCAGGAGACTGTTCCTCTAGCTGGTTGGAGCTAATACCAAAATTCATGGCAGTTTTTGTAGGATTAATAGTGATTGCCTTCAATATTTTAACTGAAAACAAAAATGTTTCTGAAGGCTGGGTATTTTCAGCCTTTCAATTGTAAAAAGGACTTAAAAATGAGCACTGTTAATACTTTGAAAAAATAGCAAAACGCTGGCAATTACAACCCTAAGAGTATTCCTGGACAAACTGTAGTGGTTAAGGGTCTACCATCTTCAAAACAGTCACTAGCAAAATCATATATTTTACATGGTAATTGTAAATTCTGTATCTACTATTTTCTATGTCTACTAAATTCTATATGTACTTTTTTAAATAACTGAAGATTTCATGTCCCAGTTGATAGGAATGCTTTGTATGTATATAAGCTCTGTGATGGGATTTTGAATTCATATGACCTATTGTTGATATTAGTGGAGTCAGAAGAAGCTGGGGCATAATTTATGTTTAACACAGGTTAGGTCTATACTAATGTTTCCACATTGCTTCCCAGCTCCTGTGTCTGGATAACTTCCCAACTGCTTGGCAAGATGCTTGCTACAATTTCCCCCTTTCTATTCAGAAGAGCTGCACAGGCAGGCTAAGAAAAAGTTGTGGGAAGCTCTAGGAGACTTCGATTGAGCAGTGCTTCAGGCCATAAAGTCTGGCGTAGCCACGGTGGACTAAAGTCCTTTAAGTTGCCCACTGAAAGGTGTACTTAGCTCATCGTGTCCTTTGAAAGAAAGAGAAGTGTTTTAGCTAAGTCCAGCAACTGTCTAAGGCATTTGAAAACACTAGAAATCATGGTAGCTGTAGAATCATAGTATGTTGAATTGAAAGGGAACTTCCGAGGAATAATTAAAACATCGAATCATAGAGTTGGAAGGGACCTTCAAAGGCCATCTAGTCCAACCCACCTGCAGGGAGCAGGGACATCCTGCACTCGATCAGATTGCTCAGAGCCTTGTCAAGTCTGGCCTTGAATGCCTCCAGGGTGGGGGTTTCATCTCTTCTCTGGGCAACCTGTTCCAGTGCCTTATCACCCTCATGGTGAAGAACTTCTAATGTCTGATCTAAACCTGCCCAGCTCTAGTTCAAAACCATTGCTATGTGCCCTGGCAAACAGCCCCTTCCCAGCTTTCCTGTAGGCCCCCTTTTCAGGTACTGCTGGTCTGCTATGAGGCCTCCCCAGGGCCCAGGACAAATATGTAGGTGACTAACCTATCTTTTATTCTATGAAACAAAGACTTTGGAATAGTCTATCTGTCATGCAATTGGAAGATTAGTGTTAGGACTGAAAACATAAGCAGACGTAAAAGCAACATGGTACAAAGTTTAAAGCGATTTGTTTGGGGAGTTTTTTGCCCAAATGCATTGGAAACGTTCTTTTAGAAGGCTGGTTTTGATGCAGATATAGCTATGTTATTCTACAGCATGTAAACTGGAGGATGAAGCCAGGAAGTAATGAACTAGAAGTACAACTAAGTAGTTTGTTTTTTCACAGAAACCATGTGAAAAGCCAAAAATAAAATCTCCAAATCCCTGCATGAGTATGTAAAGGCAGCTAGCGTATTGAGCCTTATGGTTTGTTAAACTGAAGTATAAGTGGATGGAAACCTTTTAAATGTAATGAATGGCCTGATAAAGTCTTCATCAGGGAAAGAGTTACAACTATGACTATGCTTTTTCTCCCCACATTTGTTGGGGTGAGCTCTGTTTGGGACTAATTCTATTTGCAGTTCCAGTCAGTATGAATGTTGAGGTTGAGGAAAGCATTTTGAGGTCTTGCTTTTCAGAGAGGGAGAGCATGTTTGAAGGCAGGTAGGGCCTAGGGGCTCTTACTGAGAATTTTAAGAACATAAGATTTTCTACAGGGACAGTTTGTGAAGGTTTACAACAGATCCTCACCAGAAAGGTTTCTAATGGCATTCCAGTCTCACAGGATGCCAAGTTATATACTGAAATAGGCCTTAAGGCTGTGCCACTTAGATTTTGGAGGATTTTCTACAGGCATCTCTCACTTGTAGTGCTTGTATTGTCCTGGTTTTACATCTCCTTAAAACACAGACTTTGAACATTGCTGTTGTCCATAAATGACAAAAGTTACCATTTTTTGCCCTTAAAGTGCACGGCTTGTGAACCTGCCCTGAAATAATTTGTTTCATTGTCCACTGTCTTAAACATGCCCTTTGAATCCCAAAATCCTGAAGCATCAGACCTCTCTAAAGCTGACAGTTACCTATTGATTTAGTTTGCTGAAGCCTGTATGTTGAAGGGATCATCAAAGAGCAAGATAGTACTCATGGCAGAAGATGAGATGTGCAAAGGATGGAATTTGTCCATAAAAGGGTACAAGCTGTTGAGTAGCTTTTGAGAAGTGAAGAGGTCCTTATTTGTCACTGTCATTGATCGTAGAAATAGTTCCATCATAAAATCATAGAATAGTTATATGTGGAAGGGACCTTAAAGATCATCTAGTTCCAACTCCCTGCTATGGGCAGGAACACATGCCACTAGAGTATATTGCCCAAAGCCCCATCCAGCCTGACCTTGAACACTTCCAGGGATGGGGCATCCACAGCATTCCTTGGCAACATCTAAGGGAGCTGGGATTGTTTAGCTTGGAGCAAAGGAGGCTGAGGGTACACTTTATTCCTCTCTACGACTACCTGAAAGAAAACTGTGGAAGGAGGGACAGGGGTTGGTTTCTTCTCCAAAGTAAAAGAACAAGAAGAAATTGACTCAAGCTGCACCAGAGGAGATTTAGATTAAGTATTAGGAAAAAAATTTGTATTGAAAGGATTATAAAGCACTGGAACAGGCTGCCCAGGGAGGTGATGGAATTATCCCTGGAGGGGTTTAAAAGATAGGTAGACATAGAGCTTAGAGATAGGGTTTGGTGATGGTTCTTGTCAGTGTTTGGTTGATGGTCCATGATCCCTCACAGCATAGAGAATTTTACGATTCTATCACTTTTACTGGTTTAGCTAAAAATTGCTGCATGCTTGGTAGTTTCTGCCCTTTGTTTCTTCTGTTTATTCCACAAGAAAATCCATTGTCTTTGTAAGCATATGGGTCTGCTGGGACTTAGGCATGTGCTTAGCTTTCAACAGCACTTTAGTTTCCCTTGGAGATCGCTTATGTATTTCAGTTTATCATCTATGTGTAAGCCCACAAAGGATTTGGGCAGGTGGGAATTACTCCTCCCATAAAAAGAGCAGATTGATCATTGGCAGACTTTTAAATGCCATAGTTATGAATGTTTTTCTTTTGCCAGTATTTGTGTGTGCATGTGTGTATATATGTAGTATCCAGTCTGTAGTTTGTATGTGTGTGCACACCTGTACATATATATGTATATACATACCCTGTTCCACCCAATATAATGATGCCAACTTGTGTGTAGAGCCAAAAAACCTTCGAACTATACAATGCTTGAGATGCTGCATTGTTTTTACTATAATATTTTTTATATCACATGAATTGCAGGATGTTTACAGATGCTTATTAATATTTAACTTATACAATGGAGTGGCAGGATGTTTATGTTTTTTGTCAGCTAAAGAATTGTATATGATCCTGGGGGGTGAAATTTGGCTTTGCTGAAATCCGTGGCTAAACCCCCATTGATCTCACTGGGGCCGTGATTAAACCCCTCTGAATCTATTGTTTACTGGCTATTTTCCTACTGTGATGATTTTTTTTTTTAAATGAGTGAAATGCATTGTTTTTTTCCCCCAATGTGAATCCTGCAGTTGCTATTTGGATTTTTCTACAGAACTACAACCCAGGTGGGGAACATACTCCTCAGAGAATGTACAGAATTTTTTCATTGGTCTGGTCCTTGAATATGCCTATGAAAATACCTTCTAAACTTTTCTAAGATTTAATACAGAATCTTCTAAAGACAGATCACCTTTTGTACCTCTCTTCACATGGAGGGCATGCAGTGTGGCAGGTGAAAAAATTTACTTAGGAATAAAAAGTAGTCCCTTCTATTTTGTATACCTACTGATTTCTTAAAGTTCACCTGGCTCTGCTGATCTGGAATGAAACACTTGAAGTACCTTATCCAAAAGTACCTTATGGAAAAAAAGAAAGAAAAAAGAAAAGGTATATAGAGTATGGCTTTATACTTCTCTTCAAGACATCAGAGCCAGTCTGTAGTAAGATTCTTTTGATATTTCGCAGATGAATAAAATTGTAAGAATTTTAAGTAGCAAGGCAAATCAGACAACTGCGTGACAGAGAAATCACTTGTTTAGAGACAGAAGCATCAGTTCTTTGGTAGCACCAGGGAGGAAAAAATACCATAATGCAGAGCTTCCTAAATCCCTTTCCAGGGTATCTTTCCTTTGTGTATGCTCCAATTTTATTCTTCCTATAAAAAGACATTAAGGCTGGGAAACAACTAAATAGATTTATCTTCATTTCTTCATCGAAGGCTAACGTTACAATATTCAAACAAGACCTATAATGCACTTTGAAACATATGTTTCTCAAACAGATAAGTTTGTATCCACCCTAGATAGTCATCATGCAGTAGGACTTGTAAAATAAGGTAGTCATGCCAACGTCATCAAAAGCTGAAAAAAATAGCAACCCGGCCATATTCCTCCGTCAGGCTCTTTCTGAAGAGCAAATGCCCACTGCTCCCAGGAATCTTTTCTTATAAATCTGTTGAAGAATGGATCCTGTTCAGATTCACACTCTTCCCCTTGCTAATAAGGAAAGAAGTATGCACCTTGAACTTTCCAGTTCCTTGGCTGTAGAAACAGACCTCAGAAAAATAAACAGTCGAGGCAGTCAGTAGGTCCATGGAGGCCTCTGTCTGGATTCACCCGTCTGCTAGTGTGGATCTGAATACAGATTTGGGGGGAAAAAGCTCCTGCTGTGCTCCTGCTGAAATCATGGCAAACTTCTGTGGTTATTAGTGGGAGAAGAGTGAGCAGAAAGTGAGCAGATGGTTT
>VZTY01028879.1:31499-41775 GCA_013400935.1 Turnix velox | reverse complement strand
GGTTGTTGAGTAGACTGAACAGGAAGGTTTTGAGAAGTTCAGTAGTCAACATTGATTGCCAAAGCCCTAATTAGTGACTTTTTTTGTAGTGTAGCTTAAAGTCCAAGGGGACAAATGCTCTCTGGCTTGCTTATCTTGGCAGCTGGATTGGGATTTCCACTGTGGGGTCATCAGCATTGTTTTTATGGAAGTGAGTACCTGAAGTTCATGACCGTGGAACCAGGCTGTAGCAGAGGGTGGCACCGTCTTCCCTACCTGTTTGTCTTGGCACTTGTGTTTTATCATACTTGAAACAAGGTCAGCCTTATCTCTAGTTGCGTGAATTCCTGCACATACTAGGAGAGGCTGTCAACTCACCAATGGGTGAGCATTCCTCATCCCCCTCCCAGCACAACCCTGGGAAGGGAGGAAAAAAAAATCCCACTCTTGGGCTGTGCTTTGGCACCCATGGTGGATTTGAGGTTCTTTCCTAACCTGCTGGGTTGCTCCCAAGGTTTGTCTCTGCAGCCCTGACCCTCCAGGGAGACTTGAAGGAGTCCAGGGTGAGCAAGAGGATCTGGGAACAGGACCCTGCTGAATCCCCAGCAGCTGCACACACTCCTGACAGTCAATGTCCTCCTCCTGCATCACAAAGTTTTTCATCCTATCACTATACATCCCTTCCCAAGGGACAAACAGCTAAATATCTCCTCTCTCCTCCAAAAACGTATAGGGAAGCAGTTTCTCTTGGGTTGCCCCAGGCACATACACAGCTCTGTGCTGGTTTTGGGGCTGACTGAGCAATGTGGTCTAGTGGGAGGTGTCCCTACCCATGGCAGGGGGGTTGAAACTAGATGATCTTTAAGGTCCTTTCTAACCCAAACCACTCTATGATTCAATATGACTGTGGTATTTCATAATTCTGCCCAAAAATGCAGAATATTGCTCTTCCCAAGCAATAAATGCAGAGCTGGAGTAGCAGCTTTAAGATCCTTATTTAAAAAGCATCTATCAGTGAAGCAGCTCACTTTTTCAAACTTTCCACAGCTATTTCTCAAATCTTTTGCACAGATTATTCAGTTGTTTTTTTACAACTGTGTGATTGCTGGACACAAAAGCAATTAGTTAACTTCTTTATGTTCTGAGGATGTAACAAGGTTAATTCTTTTTGCCTGATTTACCCCTGCAAATGTAAATCAGGCTGTTTTCTCCTAGAGTGTGCAAGGCTTGGAACCTAAAATACTATTTGGAAGTGAAACATTTTTCAGCTGTGTGTAATATTAATAGTAATTGCCACTTAGTGATCTTCCAGTGGGTAGCAACAAACCATTGACATGATAATTGCAGGATTCTCTGGGTTTTAGATTGATTAACAAACCAGACAACCAAGTGGGCAGCGTGAATTGAGCCAGGACTCTGGCTCATGTAAGGTCGATGGAGCTTAGCAGGAATCAGTGGAGCAAAGCCCATTTTATTCCAATTGCCAAAGGAATAGACATATGCCACGTCAGAAATAGAACAGTTGGAAACAATTGCTGCATGGGATGATGATGAAAAGTAGCTGGAGAAAGATGTCAGGGTGATTAAAACTTCTTTAAAGCCAAGCAACTGACTTAGGAATGCAAATGAGGCCAGGCTGGCATTATGGTGGAATCATCATTATGTGCTGCAGAGACATCAAGGTGTGCTGGTAATGTCTTCCTCAGCTCCCTTCATTAGCTGAAAGAAATTCATAGACCTTTGAAATGGGAAAGAGAGTTGTTAAAGATGCCTAGTGAAATGAGCTTTGTAGAAAAAGGGAAATAGTTTCATTTGCATTCCACTGGAATTGAGGAAACTCACGTTTTGGCAATTGCCAATCAATTGAAATCGATTCTATTACATAGAAGTGTCTGTGGAAATGGTGTGTCTTTATGTATTGGAAATGCAAAATTTAATATGCTTGTGGAATGTATTATCCATGAAGAAATTGTGAATTACTTTTGAATCATTTCATTATAATCTGACTCGTGGCTTCATGGTATGGTGTTTACTTCAAGTTTTTTTCTGTTTTGTTTAAATGTGGACCAGTTTTGATACTCCAGAACTAATCATTAAGAGTGAAGTGAGGGTGAAAAGCTAAAATACCTGCTTCTTGAAGTAAGCACCCTCAGAAATGTTTCCTTTTTTTATGTTTTGGGAGGACATCTGTGTTGTGTGACAACCTATAACCCCAATAACAGAACATAATTCAATTAAAAAAACCCTTTCCCTATCTCAGGAAGAGAAAGTTCTTTCAGATCATTCATAAATTTTAATGGGACTCATGTTGTAATCAGGATCTCATTTTCTTTTCCCATTATCTCCTGCCATTCTGTGATAGGGGAACACTTTGTTCCCTGCAATGATCTTCACTCAGAGCTTTGGTTTCTCACAGAAGTAATTAACTAGTAAAGATGCTGGATCTTCACAGACATTTCCACCAAGGCGGGGGGACAAATGATGAGCTCAAGAACAGGTTTCATTCCAGCTCATCCTGCCTCTCTTCTGTCCCTCTTCTGGCCCAAATGCATTTTGATGGCTCCTGTTACAAACAGGGATTTGGATTCAGGAAATTTGGCTTCGTAGAATCCTTCATTCCACATTATATTTTAACACTAAAAACTGTCTTAAAAATTTATTGTTGTGTAGAGTTTTGATATTTTCAATGTGCATGCCTGTCTCCTCTTTTATTAGATTGTTTACTTGCTGTCTGCCTTTCTTGTATGGATTTAACACCAGGCTCTGCTTTCTTTCATTGACCTCCAGGTGCAATACTTGACTCTTAAGTTTTATTTCCTTTGTAATTATATTTGTTACCACAGGAAAAAAAACCCAACCAAACCGAACCCCCAACCTGTGCTATTCTAACTGTTCATTTCCCTTTTCTTACCAGTTTGCTGTTTTGTGGTTCACAAGAGGTGCCATGAGTTCGTTACCTTCTCGTGTCCTGGGGCTGACAAGGGACCTGACACTGATGTGAGTACAGTGACATTCAGTGTGTTGTTTTTACACTAATTTATATTGTTACACCTAAAACATTTAATTAATTACAATATCAACAGGCTTTCTATGATAAATAGCTTTAGTCTGAGGGTTTTTTAGCAGTTCTGAAGGCTGTAAGATCTGGTTTTGATAAGAAAAATAACAACAAATGCGTGACCAAGAGGAATATCCCTCTGAATGTTACAACCCTGTGGTGTTTGCCCAAGCATTTTATTTCTATTTGCTTTTTTGTTGGATGTATTTGATACAATTCCCAGGAAAGGCTGAAGCTTTCTGAGCTTTCTTTTTATCCATCTTATCTCAAGGTTTATCTTCAGAGTTGACTCTACTCCTCTCTGCACCCATTAGATGACAGTGTTAATCTTGAGCCAGCTGGATGGGTTTTTGAAACACAGACCAGTCAGGAAACACCCATTCTGTCTTGCTCTTTTAAATACTTCTGTCTACACGTAGCATTTTTGGTCAAGTACCAGCTTTTCCTTTCACCACATCTGCTCTACATGGCGAGACGCGTGTGCAAGGGTTTTTATTGTCACCCTGCTGAAAAATAATAAACTAATCTTGTTTGTTCACATAATAATAACATTTCTTGGGGTTTTATAAATCCCACTTTACAGTGAAGTAATTTAACATCTGCTTATGGGAACAATGCATTCCAAGTGTTCTTTGTCTGAATGGCTCTGTTTTGTTTCTTATAACATATTCAAGCCCTAGATTGTAGGCTATTATCTCCTCTGATGAAATGTGCCAGAAGACTTTTCTTGCTAGTGTTTTAATGAGCTTCTCATGAATTGTTTTAATATGCTAGACGTGAGCTTGATGAACAATACACAAGCAGGACCCGTGAGGGGCTTTGGAAAATTTGAGATGTTTAAAAATTTCCTTGTTTTTTAACTTTTAAATGTATGGAAATGTCCAACAACATCTTCTTGTGGTCCAGCTTAGTCTAGGTAGAGTGGACCCATTTGCATCCCACTAGAGAAGGTATTTGGCTGATTCTATGCCTATTAGGCCAGGTTTATATATCAGATGAGTAAATGTCACCACCACCATCACCAGATAGGAACCAAGTGGAGCTCTGGTGCCAGATCACCCTGCTGTGTCTTCTCCATAACAAATTATTTAACTCTTGAAATAATTCTTGATTATTTCTTTTAAAATGTGGGTTCATCAGGCTTTTTCCTCCCAAAACTCACAAATGAGGACACACATTTGTGTATGAGACCATTTTAATTACATCAAGGGTCTCTCCATCATTGTGAAATCTGTGATATGGCAGGTTATTAACAGCATTAATGTTGCTGAGTGCATTTCATTATTTGTCTTCTTGGCCTTGGTGATTAAATAAATCACCCTAATGCCTTATTTGAGTATTTGGGTTGCCAAATGATCATTTTCAATATTTACACTGAAGCAAGATATCAAAAACACTTTGGAGATTAAAAGCAAACAGAAAAATAAATATGTTTTATTAAAATCATGATACATTAGTGGGTCCTGTTACACAAAGAGGATTGTAGGATATTATATTTTAATTTACTGCTAATTGTTTCATACAGATGCACAATTAATTTGCATCCTCAGATTCTCCAGTGTGTTTGCATGACGTAATCTTTCCATTAGTCACATTGTCATTAATAAAATTAATTTTTCCAGAGAAATAATTATGCATCATAATAATATATAATCCTGTTTCTTACATACTATTGTAATTTTAAATTATCATGCACTGTACTTTTAGCATAAATGAGGCAATCCTTACAAAGATATCTTCAGAATACCTATAAAATAAATTTGTTTCATTTCATGAAGAGATTCTGAAATCTTATCAGCCCAGATAGGTGCCCCACAATGGGTGACAGTCAGGGTTGGAATGTAAAACATTTTAATATACAAAACATTTCCCACTCCGGAGCAAAAATGCCTTTGGCAGCCCAGGGAAGGGTTTCTCTCAGGTGAGTGAGTGTTGACACATGTCTCTGCAGAGCCTGGAGGTATCTGGGACACTGTGGCCAGGACTTATTTATAGCTTTGTCTTGAGGCGAGCTGTTCCTGCCCTCATGCTGCAGGCTCCAGGGATGCTCAGGGACTCTGAGCAGAGGGTTCATTAGTGGGTTAGGAAGACTCCAAAAGAGAGGAACCCCATCATTTTTAGAAGCTTCATTCTCATTTCCCCTTTAAGCTAAATATCTCCCTGTGGTTGAGGGGTGAGGTTGAAGCATATCTTTATAATTCTGCTCTTTTAAAATAGGGAATTAGGACTACTTTTAAAATAAGTAGCACACAGATTGATATCATGAAGTTATTTTCAAACATTTTTGGCTTCAGCAATCGCCTGCACAAAAGGAGGAGCTCCACAATTTTAATAATTCCTCTAAATGTATTTAACAGTTGGAATGAGAGTTATTTTTAATTCCTAAATATTTAAATAAAATCAGATTACACTATCCACAGATTTCTCCTTATTTTCTAACCTTTCTTACCTGCCATATACTTAAGTGTTTAATAAATTTTGGCCACTCATGTGTATAAAAATCCTGTGGTCAGTGTGATGCTGAATATAGTGATGTAGTACTGTTATAGTCTTGTGTAACACTTTTATTTGCCACAGTAAAAGAGGGGAGAAATTACTTTTACTACTTACATATTAAATGCCTTAATAAAAGTGAGTTTAAAAGAGGCTAAAACTAAAATTGCCCTCTTCTTACTTTGCTCAGATAAAATGTGAGGCTGGAAGATCTGTGTTAGTACCAAGAGGAAAACAATACTTGAGAATAAAGTGATCCTTGACTAGTAGGGAAATGATGGTGTCTGGGGGACAATATCCTGTTGCAGATGAAATAGGAATTCACACAATGGAAAAATTTGATGTTTCCTTAATACTTGTCAGAGTGTGAGCTCCCATCTCTGAGCAAAATCCCAGCTCAGGAAGTTTTGTGGCTCTCTAATGGCTCTCTGTAGTTTGTATAGAAATTATTCATCCTGCCTCCATGGCCAGCTCTTTTATGGCTATTGAATACATTTAACTGCTCCTGTATTATGAGCCTGCTGCTGTTACACCCTGCAGTTACCTGAAGCATCATCCCCAGTTCAGACACTTGGTTTGGGAAGATTGCTGTTTTAAATCATTGATGGAATGCTTTAAGACTTGAATAAATTACTCTAAGAGTGTTAGAGCAACCTCAAAAATCGACTGCTGCTGCAAGTGACTTTATTAAGATGTGTGTAATATTAAGGAATAACTAGGCAATTTTCTTTACAAAAGGATACCTCAAAAGTGAGAGTTAAATCTTTGTTCCCTTTGTAGTGACCAGACAGTAGTTTAAAACTACATGTGATTTATTAAAATGCTTCCAGACTACATCTTTACATGCTGGAGGCTGGTTTCAGAGTAGAAGGAATGGAAGGAGCTTTACTGGTCATGAGAATTAAAAAAAAAACCTCACCAAACAACCCCCATGAAAAGCAAAGGCAGTGACTGGAAGTATTAAGACTTGCTCTAGAACAAGTTAAAAAAGGATTTTAATCGGGAAGCTTTGCAGTCTTTTGCCAAGGATAATGAAAAGCAGCAGCAGGGCATGTCTGATTTGTTTTTAACTGTTTCATTGTTTTTACAATGCAAAGCAGCTACGACCTGAGTTCTACAAGATGAGAGACCTGAGCAACAAACATTTTTAAACATTTTAAACACCAAGTTTAGAGGCTTTTTTCCAATTTCTTGCTAATCTGAACTTTGGATAATAGGCAACCATGTCCTAGAAGTATTTTCTTTTTAATTAAGTTAAATTTTTTTCACTTCATCGCAGAAGATACACAAAGGCAAGAAGATCTGCCAAGATACAGCTCACCACTTGCCAGATTTGCAAAAATTCACTCTCTTAAAGAGAAGCTGTTTGGATTTCCTGGAGTGATTTTTAAACAGCTCTGATGGGGTAGATTTATTAATCTTTCATTGTATACCCTAAACAAAGAAATTATAAAGCCCCCTCTATTTACTAAGTGAGATACCAACTCAGTGTGTTTTTATGCCTTTTAAGTTTTCTAATGAGAAAATTTATTAATCACAGTGAATTGCTTTATAAAAGACTTTATGAGATGGGGACAGTAATACTGTAAAACAATTAAAATGCAAACCTACTTGTGTTAAAATATGAAATTCCTTGCTATATTCTTGTCTTGTTGTGAAATATTAATGTTTGAGTGTGTTGACAATGAATCAGTCCATAGATGAGACTCATCTTAATGGAAAAAAGAGACATTAAAGAAGGAAATCCTACCAGAAAGGGCTGTGAATATATTATATTCTGCTGATACTCAGCCAGCATCTGAAGGAGGTTCCTGTAGATGATAGAGGGAGGATGTGCCTCAGTTTCCTCCATCAAGTGCTCTTCAACTGAGGCAGCATCTTATGGCCCTTGACATTCTTTCTGCTCTTACCAGCTACTTCAGAATCCAAGTGCTGTTTTCCTCCTCATCTCAATAGATAAAATCCAGCCATATGTCACCCTCTCCACCTTATGTTCATCACCAGTTGGCAGGCTGTGCCCGTGTTCAGGAGCTTGCTCCTCACCTGCCTGTGGGTGGTTTCCCACAGTGTGCTGCCCATTTTATTTACTGATCAACTGGTTCTGTGCTCCATCAGAGATAGGTTTTAATTGCTGTGAGGCTGAAATGCCTGTATTTTAGTAGCTGGAGGTGCTTCATGGGTTACTTGAAAGCAATTCATGTACTGGAATAGGTTTGCATTTATAATCTACTGAGAATAGGTTGGTAACTTTTATTCCTTCATTAAAGCACAGGCTCCTTTTATTGAAACTGAAATGGCTTTTAAGCTAGAGTGAATGATGCTTAAGAAAATTAGAATTAAATTGCAAAGGAAGGAGGTTCAGGAACTTCCATAGCTCCTAAGAATTCTCATCCCTTCCCTCTGCCCTACAACACCTTCCCAGAATTGACTCTTTTGAGTTTGTCCATCTGCAGAAGATGAATGGGAAAATTTTCACTGTGGCATTGAAAGGAGCTGTCTGAATCTTCTCCTTGTGCATATTCTGGGTGACTGCCTGCACATCATGCCATCCAGAGCCAAGTTCCTCAGGGATTCCACTGAAGCCCTTCTTCAGTCTTTCAGCTTCTGGAACTTTCACCTGAGGCACTGGGCATGTAAATTAACTAGTACTTTGTTACAGTCTCCAAGCTTAGAGTTCTTTTTATTCATAAAACATGTATTTTTTATTTTCCCAGTCCAGAACAATTCAAGTGCTGAATAACTGTGTCAAAAAAAATCAGAATTTTTACTTTATAGGCTTTTGCTTTGCAGTAGGAAATAGATGATCCCTCTAGGAGTTAATAGTTAAACAGAGGCAGTGCCACTGTGAGAGACAGGAAATTTGTATAAATGATGAATCTAAAAATATCAGTGTTTTTCATAAGTTAGCAGTGGAGAAGAATTACTAGAGAGTGAGATTAGGATCTCAGCAAAATTATTCCCAGTAGTGAAAAGCAATCTTGTTGGTAGGTTTGCAGTTTTAATGGCAGTGACTGCAACTGAATAGCAATCTGCTGGCTGCTAATTTCATGTCAAAACTTTTTCTAATCCCCTGAATTGAAGTTGATGTTATTCCAACATTCCTTATTTTCCCATTCTTAGAGTGTATTTAGTGGTGCAGTGTAAGCTGGGTTTAATTATTTCCTTGTCATCTTATATTTACCCTTTGCCAAAGTTGTGTCAGTCTTTGAGCTGAATCTAAATATGATGAGACAACGCTGGGGTTTGGGGGGGAAAAATGCTGAAAACTTATTGATAATCTGTTCTCTTCCATGAGATACAGTGTGTAAAATGTACCACAGACATTTCTGTGGGGTTCCACCCCCACAATCATGTGTTTAAAAAAAGAAAAAGTCAGATTATGGCACACTGAACTTATTAGCCAGAAGAAACATCCACAGTCACCGACCATGGAGAAAACGTTGCCGAATGCTAAACATTTTTAGCACTCTGTGGATTTTTTTTTGAGGTGTCAGTTCTTACACCAAAATTAGACTAGCTCTTAATTTGGAATAAAACAAGTGGGCTAATTTTGAAAAGAGCTGCAGATCCCATATGCTACAAATAATTCTGGGATGTGTCAGCAGAGATTGTACCTGGCTGTGGGAATTATTTGGAGCTGTTTCATTGGGATGCTGGGGGGGAAACTTTGCTGGGTTAAACTGCTGTAGCATCTATTTCTTAATATAAAAATCACACAACTCCAGTTGCACTGCCTGTGGAGTTGGCCAAAAAAAGAACAACTTGTACTCTGTAGGAGAGAGCAAGTTTCTTTTATCCAGGAGTTTTGACCCTGGAACAGAGAGATGAAAGAGAGGGAGGAAAAGCGAGGAGGGGAGGCAGAAACACATCCTGACTGCAGGAGAGCAGCTGCCACCCTCTTCCTTTAAATTCCATTTACCAAACTGGTCCTGGCAAAGCACTTGGAGAGCTCTGCATGAGGAAGAACAATTTAGTCCCTGCCTTGGGTGGTTTTTTTACTATTTTGCTTTCCCTCCTCTTAATTTCCCCTCCCTGTTACTGAGGTGATGCTCTGGAGAGATCTGCTTTTGTTCAGAGATTTTTCTTCAGGCTTTGGGAAAGATTTGTCTTGGAGTAGCTATCAGGGAATGTGTATTAGATGCTATGTCACAAAATATATTCTTATCTTTCTAACTGGTCAGATTTTTCTAACAGCCTAATGAAAGTTGACACAAACAGATTTTTCAACCAACTGTGAATTGCCTGTGCTGAAAAACTAAATCCTGATGAAGTGACATTATGCCAGTCGTGCTTTCTTTCATAATTTGATTTTGGCTATTCCCTTGCAAATAAATAAACTCTACCATGACCCGTGTTATTAATGAAACTTAATCCTGAAAGTGCCACTGATCAGAGGCAGAGCTCATAAAACTAAAAGCAGAAGCATGTAATAAATTCTGGTAATGAGAACTTAATAGATATGAAAGTCAAAGATGGATTTATTCTTCTCTCCCTTTTGTCCCCATGAGCAGGGTACCTGCCAAACCCAAGGCTTGAAAGAAATGTCTCTGTGTTGGGAGGACCGTTGTAATCTCTAACAAAGCTACCTTCAGGTCTGTTTCTATGGCAACTGGAGCATCAGACCAGCAAAGAATGGACCAGGAAGGAGATAAAAGCCTCTATAAAAATAGTTATGAAAAGAATATGCATAGCTTTCATCGCTTTTGTTTCTTCTTAAAAAAAAAAGAAAAATTAAGAAAAGAAGGG
>VZTY01028879.1:3707-31460 GCA_013400935.1 Turnix velox | reverse complement strand
GCATAGTAGATGGCACTGTGGAAGCTGTTCAGGTTAGACCCTGTTGGCACCAGAGGACTAGTAGAGTAATAGCAAATTATTATCTTCATAGATATTAAGAATAATTTCTAAAAGACAAAATCTCAAATCTAAACTCACTACTAGCAGTATGATTTTTAACATGATTTTTATGCAACTCCTCTGAAAATGTTTTCTGAATCAAGGGGCTTTATTCTTGTATGAAAAAGTTTTTGTGAGATGGGAAGTGATGAATCTTTGGTCTGCAGATAGCCCAGTTTCATTGTCACAGAATTTTTCCTTGACTTTTTTTCTAGAATATTTTTTTTCTAGAACAACTCAAGATTTGGTATCTTCTCTAATTAATATTTCCTTCCTGGGAAATCTCTTTGTTTCTAATGAAAGATAATTTGAACTCTGTGATCCTAGCATGCAACAGGAAGATGACCTGGTGCTCTCTTCTCATAAATAGCTTTATGAAATCCTCCCTTAGTCAAAATCCACTTTTATTTTTCCAGGTCTCTATTGGTACCTGCAGACTGACCTACTTACAAGTAAATGAGTCCTGTTGTATTGTTAAATCTGAAGCCCATGGAAGGGGGTTTGGAACTAGATGATCTTTAAGGTCCCTTCCAACCCAAACCATTCTGTGATTCTATAAGCCTAAAATCCCACTCCTTAGTGCATATTAATGGCATTCTTTTTCTAACATATTAAGCAGCTTTTTACTTCACTTAATTAAAACACAGAAACTTTTTAATAATGGGAGATTTATGTGATTTTTCTCAAAGTCTGTTCATTTTGTCACTTTGACCTTGTTTCTACCCAGTGAAATTCAGCTTTTAGTCTTGAGATTTGACTGAAATGGGTGCTCTGCTTTAAATTGGCAACCAGAATATGAGAGTTGAAGATGCTTTGCTTGGCATCTGTTGTGCCTACAGCTCCAAGTGCTTCTGGCATCCAAAGGGTGTAAATGGAAGGAAAATGCTTTTAGAGAAACAGAAGGAAAAAAAAAATTAGAGGAGGACAGTAAAAAAAAAAAAGAAAACAACCCAGTAGAAGTGAAAGCAGCCCTGTAACTTTTAGGAGAAAATGTATAATCCCTCAGAGTTTGCTTTAACATCTGTCACTTGTATCTCCATGTGCCAAGAGCATGATTGGACCATTCATGAAAATGAAGAACTGTGCAATCAACGGACTTTGTTCAATATTCCTGCACAAAGGGGATTTGCAATAAATGATATGAAGGACTTTGAATGCAAATGGCTTTATATTTAATATCCTTAATTTAGAAACATGCCCCACAGAGGTAAAATTAAGAGAAGTAGAAATACACATCCTTTTTTTCTCTCTTTTTTTCTCCATTATTTGCTGGAAGCGCATTATAGAATGAGAGGGGTAGAAAATGTTCTATTCTACCATTCCAGATTAATCCCCTGCTCTTACGTGAGAAGGTACAGCTGTTTACTGATCTTACAAGCTCAAAGCAAATCAAAGTGTCTCCTAGTGCTTTGTGTTTGGCAACAATAAAGCCCTCGGGTCAAATAAGGAGACTGTTTCTGCACCAGAACAGGTACCTGAGCTACTCCAGGCACCCTGTCAAGGAGATACATTCTATGTCCAAATTAAGTCACCTTAGAGACATAATAGTTCAGAAATGGCTAATAGAATTAAAGTTTATTTTTAAGTTCTAAAATGAATGAGGAAAAAAGCACTACTATAGGGTTTTTTTTTTCACATTAGCTGTCATTGCTCTGCATTATATTCTTTTTTAATCTATCTGCTCCTGTGACAGTAGCGCATTCACTCAGGTTCATCACTGCTTGTTTTGCCAAAACCATTGGGATATGCTCCAAGATTTTGGGTTTCTAGTCATTGCAGTAGAAAACCAATGCATCTTAATCAATACCCTGTCAAGGAGATAGGTTCTATGTCCAAATTAAATCACCTCAGAGACATAATAGTTCAGAAATGGCTAATAGAATAAAAGTTTATTTTTAAGTTCTAAAATGAATGAGGAAAAAAGCACTACTATAGGGGTTTTTTTNTTTCCTGTGACGGTAGCTCATTCACTCAGGTTCATCACTGCTTCTTTTGCCAATACCATTGGGATATGCTCCAAGATTTTGGGTTTTTAGTCATTGCAGTAGAAAACCAATGCTTCTTAATCAATACAGGCTTCCAAAAATGAAACATTTCCTCAAGCTGAGGTTCAGAAGGAGCATATTTTAAAATAAGGTTCTTTTTTAATAAGTAGAAGATCTTTTCATTCTGAGAACGTAGCATATGAAGATAGCTTTAATGAGGGATTTTAGTTTTTAATTAATGCTTTTTGTCAAAGTTTGCCTTACGGTGAAGTGGTTATGAAATTCCTCATCCGTGAGCTGAACATACACAACAAAGATTCTGTTCATTTGTCGTGCTCATTAGTGTCTGTGTTTGCCAGGAGCTGCAATTAGATGCTTGGCTCTTCGGAAAATTGATGAGGAGTTGGTTGGATGGTCCACCCCAGTGAGGAGTGGTCAATGGATTAATGGCCAGATGGAGGATGGTGACAGGTGGTGTTCCTCAGGGGTCCATGCTGGGACCAGGAGTGTTCAGTGTCATCATCAGTAACGCAGTGACATTGATGCAGGCAACACCTGAGCAGCTGGGTGGTGTGGTTGATATCCGTGAGGGACAGGATGCCATCGAGAGGGACACTGAGAAGCTCAAGAAGGGGTTCTGTGTGAACCTCACGAGGTTCTCTAAGGCCACCTGGGTTGGGACACCCCCTGATACTGATATGAGCTTATTTTTCAAGAAGGGGGAAGATTTAGACTTGACATAAGAAAGAAATTCTTTACAGTGAGGGTGGTGAAACACTGGAACAGGTTGCCCAGAGAGGTTGTGGATGCCCCCTCTCTGGAGGTGTTCAAGACCAGGCTGGACAAGGCACTGAGCAGCCTGATCTAGTGGGAGGTGTCCCTGCCTATGGCAGTGGGGTTGGAACTTGATGATCTTTGAGGTTCCTTCCAACCCAAACTATTCTGTGATTCTAAATAAATGAGAGCTTCTCTGAACTGAAGGGGCTAACATCTGAGTGTTGTAAAATGTGCTGAATGCTCAGATTGAATGCAAAAATTCTGCTGTGGAAGATGAATTCAGGGAAAGGCCTCAGAAATTGTGGGTTTATGGACATTTCTAACATTAGTACACAGAATTTGCATCGAAGTCAGTGTGAGGCTTTTCAGTGCTTAATGAACTGTGCTTGATTTTTGCAAGCTTGGTAGTTAAGCTGTTTCTTATACACCAAAATAAAGGGCATGTAAGACTGTGACTGTGATAAAAACTAAAAATACACAAAATACACTGGGCTGTATTTTGATCTATTCAGTTCAGAGCACTTTAGGAAGATGCTGATCATGTAGAAGTGTTCAGCATCTTCCAGAGACAGGCAGAAATACCTTGAAGTTTGGAAGGGAAGGACTGATCCCAATCTGCTGCTGCACTAGTGATGTCAAATGATGCCTATAAAACCAGATAAAAAATTTATAGTTCATTTAGGAGAAAATGGAATATGAAATGATGCTCTAGGTCTGTGATCTCTGTCGGTGTTGGGTCACAGTGATCAGCTGAGCACTTGCTGCAAGCTTTGTTGCAGAAAACGTGCCTTTAGGCACATGTGTTTTGCCTAAAATGTGCCATTACACAGCCACCCCCATCTTTTTCCCTAAGCTTTGCAGCTTTTATATATATTTCCTTCATTGTGATATAAAAGAAGTGGAGATTTAGATAAGCTCAGTGGCAGGAAACTGTTGGTTCCAAAAACTTGCTGAAATAATAACACCAAAAAAAGCAAGGCTGGGAAAAATATTTTAACTAAATTTCTCCTGTATCCCTGACCTTGTGCAAAATCATCCAAGTGTAGCCAGCTTTTAAAAGTCTGTTAATGCCATTCTAACTTGAAAGATAACAAGTTAAAAGTGAAGTCTGTCAATAAAGGGAGAAAACTAATAGGTAGTAATCAAAAAACAAAGAAAATTATTGTATTAAGTTCTTGCTAATGGTATTCCATAATTAGATCTCCTTAATGGACGGGTGGAATAATCTATTTAATTTCAACTCTAGTTTGTGGTGGAGGACTCTGCCTTATTGTATTATGTCACTCTAATGAAAGAACCAGCATTATTTTTGTAATAAATACGTATTTCCTTTAAATGGTCTCTTTTCTCAATTTACCAGACATTTACACATTGATTTAAGAAGTTATTCTTTATTTGTTCTAATAGGACTGATGCTTTTGTTCTTTGATGGGAAGGGATATTGTCCTCAATTATGCAGCAAATTTGTTGACTTTATGTATTTTCAAGTCTATGCTGCTCTTTAATGATTTCTCCTTGACTGGCATGCCTTATGTTGAGATGTTCTTTATCTCCAGCCTAATTAAAAGAAGCCATATACAGTCTGTGTCTGCTTCAATTAGAATGAATTGGGCAGATTGACCTCCTTAATACTCCTTATAGCATGTTATTAGTCTGTACAGTCCATTCAAGATAAATTAGCATCTCTTGAGACAGTATTTGCCTCTTGAAAAATACTTGCCTGCTTGAAAAAAGTTATGGTAATAACAGAGGCATTGTCATCCTCTCTGCTGCTCAGAAGATTGCTCTCAGAGCTCTTTGGGGACATGAGGATCTCCTGTAGTGGGAGTGAAAGGACCAGTTGTGTGCAAATGATGAACAAGGGTGCCCCTAGTGCCGACAGAAAATTTTACTCAGCTGATACATGAAGCATTTTATCTGTTTATTTACCCTGACTTGACAAGCATTCCATACTTAAGAAGTAAAATTGAAAAATCTTTTAATTATTATTGCTTTTCCTATTATAAGCTAAACTGTCATTTTGATTTTGCTGCTATTCCAAAAAAGGATTTACTTGGCTGGACATTGACAGGGAGAGGTGTTTAAGTTCACTTCAGTGGTTTTTCTGCTAGCTTTAATTTTTCTTTAAAACAGTAATTTAACAATTTATTACTTTCTGGAGCCCTCACACCCCTCTCCTATTAGATGCCTGATTGGGAGCTCATCTTTAGTACAGAGTCACTATTTTTTTCCATCTCTTTGTGTGCAGATGGTGCTTCATTTCTTGCTGCAAGTCATGAAAAGATGCTGCCAAAGTGTCTTTATTAACCAGGTGGCAGAAGTTTTGAGCAACTGACCACCTTTCCTTCAGATAGCATCATTTTGCCTGGCCAATTTTCTGCATTTTTTTTTCAGTGGCCTCCATGAAGCGAGGACTAGTGAAGACAGCAGGGTGCTATAGGTCTTTTAACATAATTAAACCTGGATCACAATGAGTGGGACCAAATCCTGTTCTTCTGGCCTCAAATTCATCCTAGACCTCCCCTCTAGCAGAATGTGCCTTTCTGTAGCTCTCTTTGCCTTCACAAAGCACTGTGAAAATAATTTCTGCTTCTTTCTCATCCCCAGGAAATGTTTGAGGATGGAGTTTTTCCTCTTAGAGGAGGAGGAGCTGGCGATTGGAAAGCGTATTTTCTAATCAAGAAGAAACCAAATCCCTTCCTTAGTAAGGGCTTCATTTAGTTTATTATAGTGCAGTATTTCAGGCATTTATTTTAAGGCCATGTGAGAAGACTGAGTCTTTGAAAGATACTGAATATTTAAAATGAGTGTTCTAAGATGTTCTGAACTCCCAAGGGACAGATTAATAACTTCAAGCTAAAATATTTCAAAATAAGAAAAGTTATATTCCAGTGAGTTTTTTTGCCTCCTTAAAATAACCCAGCTGTGAAACTGAAAGGATGTGGTACTAAGTGTTCTTTGTTCAGAGTTTAAAAATAATTCAAAACCCCAGAGATTTGGAAGCAGATGTCTGTGCTTTGGGATTCATAAGGCCCCGACAATGGCAATAACTCATTGTCAGAACACCCATTTCATATTCATGTGGCACCCATTTATTCACAGGAAAGTTTGTTTTTCCTTTGGTTAAAGCCTAGTTCTAAGAGAGAGGCTTTATGTTGTGGTGTCTTTAGCTTGTTCTTTGTGTTTGGGCTCACTGCTCCTCCTGTCTGGTTCAGCCTTCTCAGGTATATAATGGACTTCTCATCCTTTAAGGTTGCTTCTGATCATTAGAAAGCCAATGGGGATGATTTTGAAATAGTTTTCAGAAAGTTTTTGAGACTCTTGCTTCCTTTCTTATATCATAGAATGGCTTGGATTGGAATGGACCTTAAAGATCATCTAGTTACAACCCCCTCTCACTAGACCAGGTTGCTCAATGCCTCATCCAGCATGGCTTTAAACACCTCCAGGGACTGAGGGGGCATCCACCTCTCTGGGCAACCTCTTCCAGTGTCTCTCCACCCTCACAGGAAAGAACTTTTCTCCTTCTCTCCCGCTTCCTCTCCCTCTTCCTCTCCCTCTCTTCTCCTCTCCCAATTTGCATCCATTATTCCTAGTTCTGCCATCCTGTACTCTATTCAAAAGTCCTTCCCCAGCCTTTCTGTAGCCCCCTTCAGGTATTGAGAAGCTCCTCTGAGGTTCCCCCTGAGCCTTCTCTTCTCCAGACTGAACAACCCCAACTCCTTCAGCCTGTCCTCATAAGGGATGTGCTCCAGACCTCTCATCATCTTCATGGCCCTCCTCTGGACCTGCTCCAACACCTCAATGTCCTTCTTGTGTTGAGGGCTCCAGAACTGAACACAGTTCTCCTTTATATAGCCTTTAAATAGTTATTTCCATTTTAACCTGCAGTTACAAGAATAAATTGCCGTCTTATTGGATTGATTACTTATTCTAAGCTGTTCATTTCACAATGCCGTGGGCATGGTAACAGAACCAGTGAGGTTTGAACACAAATACGTGTTTAATCAGGAAGCATTAGACAGGGCTTTAGGCTAAAGATCTAACATGAAATGTTTCTTTTTTGTTATCATTAGAGTAATTAATATTTTCGTGCTGTGTTTTTCATCTTCCATTGAGTTTTTCTGGCCTGGGCAGTTTGGTGGAGATAGGGATCACTCCTTTTTTCAGCAGGGGTGGAAATTGTGACTTTAGCTTGAGCAGAGCTCAGATGCTTTTTAAATTCTCACCATTTTAGGCCATTCATTGTGTCATACAGGGTCCTGATATTGTTCTAAAAAAATAAAATCCTGCAGTGTTACACATTTTAGGAGATAATAAAGCATTTTTCTACCTATAGCACGCATTTCGACTGAAAACTACTATTATCAGGTCAATAAGAAGGTTGAACTGCATCTACAGTAGGAGTCATCTGTAAGTGGTTTCTATATTGACAGGCCAGCTGGAAGCAAAAAGGGAAAATGATAGTGTAAATGATTGGATAAAGCCACTTGTACAGTTTTAAAGCTATATTTTTTTAGCCTCTGTCACCATCCATCAATCACCAGCATGGGTGGATGTGATAGATGTGAGGCACTGGGGAGGAGTGTGTGGCTGCTGGATTTTCGATTCTTGCCTCTTGATTGATCATACTCCTTGAGTTGTGCTTTTGCTTTGTGGTCTTAATTACAAGGATAAATGTTTTTATTTCCTCAAATCCATTGCAATTTTCTTTTCTTTCTCCTTTTTGGATTTGCTGATAGACCGGACTTCCAATTCCATAAAACCTCTGGACAATAACCCAGTGCCTTCCAAATGAAATTGGTTTGTATTGATTAGAAAAAGAGAGTGGAAAATCTTAATTTTCCTTTTTTTAATTATTTTTAGATCTGTTTGGGGGCTCTAGAGTAGCAGTTGTCTAACAAACCAAAAAATCCCCATCCTGGAGTCCTGGTTGGTTGACAGGCTCAAAATTTATTCTGGTTCCAAAGAGCTTTTGGATAAAAACCTTTATTACTGTGATAATAAAACATCTCTAAATACATTAATGCATTAATTCTCTTCTCTCTCTCCTTGGATTTGCTGATAGACAGGATTTCCCATTCCATAAAATCCCTGGACAATAACCCAGTGCCTTCCAAATGAAATTGGTTTGTATTGATTAAAAAAAGAGAGTGGAAAATCTTAATTTTCCTTTTTTTAATTATTTTTAGATCTGTTTGGGGGCTCTAGAGTAGCAGTTGTCTAACAAACCAAAAAATCCCCATCCTGGAGTCCTGGTTGGTTGACAGGCTCAAAATTTATTCTGGTTCCAAAGAGCTTTTGGATAAAAACCTTTATTACTGTGATAATAAAACATCTCTAAATACATTAATATAACTTTACAGAGCATATAATACAGGGATAACAACATTCCTTCCTCTGCATATGGAAAACTGTCTGGTTGTTTCAGTTTTATTCTAAATAAAAATGCTCTATAAGTACACTCAGAGCTGTGTTTATACTTTGTGTGCTTAAAATTTTATTAAGCTGTGATAAAAGCTTTCCTTTTAACGTCCTGCTGCTGTTGCAGAGGAGCCTCATTTGTTGTGCCTGACATGAAATATGTAAAAAATAAAAATAATGAAACAAGACCTTGCTCTGTCATGCTCAAAGTAGCCGTGGGAGTCAAATGGAATGAGACTTGATAAATTAATGATGCTAAGTGCTGAAGCAAAATGGGGAAGTGATGAATGGGTAGTAGAGAGGTGCCAGTCTTTAGTGCTGTGATTGACGAGCTGGGCACACAGGTAATGGCAGAAACTGTGGGCAAGAAGAAAAAGCAATGAATGAATTCAAAATTGGATGAATTCAGGAATGACAATAACAGTGGTTAAAAAGCATCCTCTTTCTTTTTTTTTTGTAAATGCTTTAAAAAATGTGTTTACTTTAAGGAAGGTAGTATGATTTTTGTAAATGTTGATAACATTATTCTTTTTTTTTTACCATGTAACTATGCATTGTATTGCAAACCTGATCTTTTTCTCACTGACATTTCTTTTAATCTATGTTTTTGCTTGAAATTGAACTAATATTATTTCTGGGGTTTAAATAATTTTTTTCTTAAATAGTTTGCTTTTATAAATTCCTGTGCCAGATACAGTCAGTCATGTTTTGCACTTAGGGCAGTCTGTGGAAAGATTTTTCTCCCCATTTTTTATTGTTTCTTTCATCTTCAGCTCAAGCCACCTTGAATTTCCTCCAGCTTCTTCTTGATAAGCTCTGAATGTCTGAATTGTTGCCAGTGTGGCAACTGTAGAAGGAAAGATTTCTATCTTGCTGACAGCATCAATTTTCCTGTGTTTCTAGAGGCCCATCACCTGACCAGTGCTGGCAAAACTGGATTCCAACGATATTTTTCCCATTCTTTTCTCCTCCTGTCGTTCTCCTACGTGTTTATCATATCAGATTTTTCTTTCAGCAGGATTAACATTGTGCAATTCCATTTGTACCTGGCATCAATTTTAATAATTGTTTTTGATGCAGCCTTACAAAGGCTTAGCTAGCAGCAGCAGAAAAAATCCTGCGTTAATCTGTATACTGGGATTATAGGCTAAGACCAGTTTCTTTTCTTATTCTTTTCAAATTGTTATATTACTTGCAGATGAGGAAAAATGCACTTATGCTGCTGTCACGTGTGACAAGCAATTTCCATAGATGCTGCTTTGTAATCCCTGACTGTACATAGTGCCATTTACAAATACAACTTTAGATCTTTCCAGTTCTTTTTATTTCCTCCATAGTCACCAATCTGCAGAGCTTGCAGCTAAAGAGTGTATCTAAGTGGTACATGATGCACTCAGCAGACAAGTGTCCAGCCAGACTTGCCTCATTCTGGCAACTTAATTACAGCTGTAAATCATTGAAGGGACTTCCAGTACATGGGTTTTGTCTGAGTTCTTTAAAACCATGATAAAACTGGAATGGCACAATTTTTTTTTCTCTCTAGGCAAGTAAAAGCAACTAGAGTTGGGTTGATGCTTGGACTTGGTGATCTGAAAGGTCCCTTCCAGCCTAGATGATTGGGATCTTGAAAACAAGAAGTAGAGCTTCCATTCATTTGTTTCTATTTCTTTTTTCTCTGTTGCTCTCAGATACACATTTTCTGTATAAAATGGAACTAGTAGTATTCAAGAGGACAAACTTTAAATGTGATTGATGGCATCCGCAGCAATAATTAATTTGCACTGGCTGGGAGATGCCAAGGCAAAGAGAAAATGCATGTAGGAGAGTCTTACTTGACCTGTAAGATGAAGAGCTGGTGAAGCCATGACAATCAATGTCATAGGTTTGTTGGAAAGTTTGGTTTTGCTTTTTGCTTTATGTGGAAATTCATTACACAGAAGACAGAATATTTACAGAGGTTCACAATGCCTGGTGTAGCAACACACTGCAGTGCTTTCTACAGCTCTGAAATCTTCCTAGTCACAGGGGATCTTGAGGAATGTTCTTACCCATCAGTGATTTCTGGGAAATCAAAGGGAAGACTCTAAACTCATCTTCCCTTCATTGGAAGTTCTCTGCCAGCAGAACGCTTCTGTGCAGGCTTCCTTCCAAATGAAAAGCCCTCAGTGTAATCTGGGAAGCTCCTTTGCCATCAAACAGCCTTGAGAAAAACATTCTCATTAAAAAAAGAGAAGGAGAAATGCTTATTACTGTAACTTGTGTCTGTGGAATGTTCTCAGGATGGGCAACCTGAAGGCATCTAGCTCTAGTAGATGATGTTGCAATGTTACTAAATGGTTTGGTGAGGCTTTTCTGTATTTCCATAATTTTTTTTTTCTTTTTTGCTTTGAACAGTGCAGAGTTAATTATCAGATATTAAATATTTATAGATGATATTATTATTCATTGCTAAATGACCTTTCCTGATGCTGCAAAAGAGCTGAGACTCATTCAGCCTTAGGAGGAAAGTGGAGATGGCAACCGTGAGGAAATCCTCCTTTCAGGGCTTTGAAGCACTGGAGCTCACCCTTCTTTTAATGGGATTACAACAGATTTTTTGATTAGGAAACTCAAAAGGGTCAAATTCTGCCCAAAGGGCAGCAGATTTGTGTCGGTTCCTCTTTTGAATCCAAGTGTCCTCTCCACTGTGGTCACAATGAAACACTTTTCTCCCCATTGAGTTTGGGTTGTAAATCACAAATTNTGAGTTCTTTAAAACCATGATAAAACTGGAATGGCACAATTTTTTTTTCTCTCTAGGCAAGTAAAAGCAACTAGAGTTGGGTTGATGCTTGGACTTGGTGATCTGAAAGGTCCCTTCCAGCCTAGATGATTGGGATCTTGAAAAGAAAACAAGAAGTAGAGCTTCCATTCATTTGTTTCTATTTCTTTTTTCTCTGTTGCTCTCAGATACACATTTTCTGTATAAAATGGAACTAGTAGTATTCAAGAGGACAAACTTTAAATGTGATTGATGGCATCCACAGCAATAATTAATTTGCACTGGCTGGGAGATGCCAAGGCAAAGAGAAAATGCATGTAGGAGAGTCTTACTTGACCTGTAAGATCAAGATCAATGTCATAGGTTTGTTGGAAAGTTTGGTTTTGCTTTTTGCTTTATGTGGAAATTCATTACACAGAAGACAGAATATTTACAGAGGTTCACAATGCCTGGTGTAGCAACACACTGCAGTGCTTTCTACAGCTCTGAAATCTTCCTAGTCACAGGCTTCACTGAGGAATGTTCTTACCCATCAGTGATTTCTGGGAAATCAAAGGGAAGACTCTAAACTCATCTTCCCTTCATTGGAAGTTCTCTGCCAGCAGAACGCTTCTGTGCAGGCTTCCTTCCAAATGAAAAGCCCTCAGTGTAATCTGGGAAGCTCCTTTGCCATCAAACAGCCTTGAGAAAAACATTCTCATTAAAAAAAGAGAAGGAGAAATGCTTATTACTGTAACTTGTGTCTGTGGAATGTTCTCAGGATGGGCAACCTGAAGGCATCTAGCTCTAGTAGATGATGTTGCAATGTTACTAAATGGTTTGGTGAGGCTTTTCTGTATTTCCATAATTTTTTTTCTTTTTTGCTTTGAACAGTGCAGAGTTAATTATCAGATATTAAATATTTATAGATGATATTATTATTCATTGCTAAATGACCTTTCCTGATGCTGCAAAAGAGCTGAGACTCATTCAGCCTTAGGAGGAAAGTGGAGATGGCAACCGTGAGGAAATCCTCCTTTCAGGGCTTTGAAGCACTGGAGCTCACCCTTCTTTTAATGGGATTACAACAGATTTTTTGATTAGGAAACTCAAAAGGGTCAAATTCTGCCCAAAGGGCAGCAGATTTGTGTCGGTTCCTCTTTTGAATCCAAGTGTCCTCTCCACTGTGGTCACAATGAAACACTTTTCTCCCCATTGAGTTTGGGTTGTAAATCACAAATTAGCACTGCCAAGTGTCAAGTGAATCAAGGAGCTGTGCTGAAAGCCTGTCACTCTTTCAGGGCTTTGTTGTCTGCTGCTAACATTTTCTTCAAGTTTCAGTATTGTTTTCCAAATTTTTAATCAGCCAATAAATAAATAGCAACTTGTATCTGATGACAGAACAGCTTGGCTGTGCTCTCTGCTGATGTAAGGTCACAAAAGCTATTTTGGGTACAAAAGCCTGTTTATTATAGTTTACTTCACTCAGAGGGGTAGGGGTGGGGACTTTTTTGAAAGAGAAGAGGACTTTTCTATGGAAGATACACCAAATGCACTATAAATACTAAGGAGTCCAAAGTCTCTATATTCCTTGGTCTGCAATATTTAATGTGCTGCAGTTAATTTTCTGAAGAAGGGTTATTTAGACATATGGAAAAACATCTGTTCAAGACATAAATAAAAGAGTGTTTCAGTGGTTATGTAAAAGCCCACTCGAGATGCTCTGGGGTGTGCAGTGCCCTGGACCAGCCAAACTTGTCTCTGGCTCTCTTTTCCACTGGGTTTCCACAAACCAAATCTGTGGGGCTCTTCATGGGCTTGGCTTCAGATTTGGAACCATATGTTGACGGAGATGGATATCACATCCTCCTGTTTGGTAGTAATACATCCAGATATAGGAGTATCTGTCCTTGGAAGTGTGCTGATGTGCTGGGGAGGTGGAAAGATGATGAGATGCTGTGTAAATAGGTGGGTAAGGGCTTAGTGAGAATGTGTAAGGTATGCATTCATGAATTGGTGGCTTCTTCAGCATTTCAGAGGGGAAATAGGAGCTCTGCAATATGGGAAATGTAAACTTTTTTCATTGTAAAGTTATTATTCAGCCTCATTGAAGTGGCTCAGAGGCAGGAGCAAAGCTGCCTACATTAGCTGCCTTCATTAGCTGCCTTCACAGCTCTGCTGAAGGCAAATCGGCTTGTCTTTATGTGCTCAAATTTATCACTTAATACTTGCAAAGACCTTCATTCTAACCACATTAGAGCTAAATGGGGGCAAGTCTGGCTTTGCTAATAAAACATTAGGTTAGTTTAATTTCTGCTGTTGTCAGCAGTCAAGAAGTTTTGGGTCACAAAGACCCATTAAGACATAATATGCAAAATATTATCTCAACTTACGGCTGTGATGGCTCCTGAAAGAGTGTTTGGAGTTATTCCCATTTTCCCCTGCCATGATTTCAGTTACATCTGGGATAAATGTGCAACACTTTCATGTTCAAGTAGCATTGGAGCTACAACAGATGTCAACTTGTTTGACCTGACACCTCTGCTCAGGGTCATCACACAGAGCAGTGGGGGCATCTCGGGTGAGCTGTTCTCAGCCTTATCTCCTCTCACCTTCTGTTTATGTGGATGAAAGGAGGATTGTTTGTGGATAATAGAGGGGTGAAAAAAGTCCTATCATCTCTAGCATGAGCCTCTTGGTCAATAGTGGAATTTAAAAAAACTGATTGTGCACTAAGATTTTAATGTAAAATCATTGTCCTGCAGCTTGATGTCACACCATGCAGCCAGAGTGACATTCCCTTTATCAAAAGGTTTGTTACAGTTTAATGACAGCAGTCCTTTTTCCCTTTAATGAGGCCACATTTCAGCCCCATTGGAAAGCACAGAAAATACATTGTATATTAAACTATTCAGCATATTTAACCTAGCAATAAATGCCCTTTTATACAGTAAGTATTTGTTTTAGTTGCTTCTTCTGTCTGATCAGTGTTTAACTTTGTATTGTGGAAATTATTCAAGGTGTAAAGAATAGTCTATGTCAAGCAACAGAGTTCAACAAATCTGTGCTCAACAAGTAAATTAATAAATTGTGAGATAATAGACCTAATATTTTAGTTCTCTAAGCAAGGTATGTGCAACTGTGCCTCTGTCTTTCTAGTGTTCCTTTTGAATCCAGATCCTTGGATTCAAACTTTATTGGAATAATTTATACCCTCCTGCAATGCTGAAACCAAATCTTGCTCCATTTGTTCCCAGACCTGAATCAGTTTCCAACAGGATCTTTTGTTTCTGCACTTTGTGTAATTATACTGTAGTTTCTTCATTAAAAAAGAACATTAAAAAAAATACCCAGTAAACACCAAGTCCATTCCAAATTTAACTGCCTTTATAGTAATTAGGAAATTACAAATCCCTAGGAGTACAGTCATGCAGACCTTCTTTCTCCACTTGCCAGTTCAATCAGTGCTATTCTATGCAAGAAGAAATGAACAAAAGGCAGCAATCAAAAGCAGTTGATGCAATGACCACCTGTTTCTTTTAATTAAAAATAATAATTTCGTGTGAATTCCAGGAGGGCACTGAAAAAATGGGCCTTTGAGTCATTTTGGAACTGTGGTCAGGTTGTCTTGTAGACAATACAAGAAAGAAATAGTTGTCTGATAATTGTTGCTATTCATGAAATATCTTTTTCTTCCTGTTTTTCTACCTTCTTAATTTCAAAGCTATTTGGAGTGCAGATGCCCAGTTGGAATTCATCTTTACACTGGAACAGGTTGCCCAAAGAGGTTATGGATGCCCCGTCTCTGGAGGTGTTCAAGACCAGGCTGGACAGGGCACTGGGCAGCCTGGTCTAGTGGGAGGTGTCCCTGCCTATGGCAGGGGGGTTGGAACTCGATGATCTTTAAGGTCCCTTCCAACCCAAACTATTCTATGATTCTATGATTTTATAGGGACACTATACCCATACATATCATTACAGGCTCAAAATGCAATGGAACTGCAGAGCACAGGCTGATTTCTGCCCATTTCAAGGTTTTTCCAAAGACAAATATTTTAAAATCTGTTATATTAATTGCCCAGAGTTGCCTTTCCCATTTAGTTCTACTCTATTGCATTCAGTTGTACTTATAAAAATGGAAGATTGTCTTCATAATAGCAGTGAATTCACTTTTTAGCATGAAAATAACAAGAATTTTAATAGAGCACATAATTCATCACTGCTTAACAAGTGCTTTCCCATTGCCACTTTCCCCATCTTTCATAATTTTGATGGATTTTGGAAACAGAAGTGGGTTTTCCCTTTAGAGTTTTGCAATTAATCTGTGCCGAGTTTAGTGCAAAGTTCAATTCTCTTGCAAATAGCAGCCATTATTTGGCAGTTCATCTGTCACATCCTGGCTTGGCTCCCTGTGTTTACTATGAAATTCTGACTGCCAGCTCTGCTCTGGGAATTATTGAAAGTTTACATTGATTAAAAGGAGGCATTTGAAGAAAATCTTAACTCAGTAGTTTACCTGTAACTGAAAAATACTGAAGCTGATGCTTTTTCCTCAATAATACATCTAAGTCACTTGATGCATATTTCACTTGGAGAAGTATTAAACAATATTAACAACAAGTATTAAACAATATTAAATAATAATAAGTTAATTGCTGTTCATGGTGTAAGTAGCACTGATGTAGTAATTATTACTAACAGAGTTGCTTATAATTAAAGTGTAAACTGTAGTCTAAGTGCATGGGAAGCCTGCGAATGAGATTAAAAGGTTTTAAAATCTCTGATGGGTATACAGAGATCTCTTGGCTTTCCTGATGTGTTTTTGGACTTGCTGGCAAAATAACAGTGTTCTGTATACCTCAATTTACCTAAAAAAGAAACATTTAAAAGGATTGAAGTAGAAAATGGGGTCAAATGCTGATGAAGTGTGCACTCTCTTACTTAGTAGCTTTGGAGTACTTCTTAGGTTCTCTGCTGAGTCCTTTTAAAGTGATTTTAAGAAGTTTCCCACCAGCAAAGTTTCCATTTAAGTAGTTTTGATATTGTTTTCCTTTGTCTCATTTTTCTGTGCTCTGCCTGGGTTAAGTAACTTTATATATGCATATAGAATAATAACTAATACTCAGAAAACACTTGCTGCTCTTTAAAAGTTAATTCATACTGACTTGTTCATTTTAAATATGACACAGTAGGTGTTTTACACAATGATAGAATTCCCATTTATTATAGAAAACAGATGATGATTCAAAGTATATACATTTGAGTCCAGCAGGGGCATCTTCAAAGTTTGATCCAAATTGATGGATTTATTGATTTATTCATCCAACTTGTTTTATTTCATTGTTTTATATAAATGCTTTCCCTGGGGTTTTGTGATTCCAGGCACAGGAGCTGCTCTGCAGTGGGTGCTGAGTAGTTGTCCCTACATGTCACAACATTTATAAACCACATGCACACCCCTGCTTAACTTAATTATATGTATATTCCATTAATGGGAATGGAATTATTTGGTAGTGATTGTTCCTTAATTTCAGTATAATATACAGGTTCCATGTATTTAGTAGACACTCACTATGACAATTTTCCATGGTTCTTTCCTCTCTTTATCATTACTTTATTCTCATAAGTACCACTTATGTCCAATGTTCAGCACAACTTTAAAAGTCTGTTTATTCAATGTCATTCTTAAAAGCTGGGGGATTGGCCCTTCTCAGCAGCAGATGTGCTTACCAAAGTAATGATTAAGTGTATGTATTTATAAAGCAACAAATGCCCTTCTGTCTTTTAAACAAAACAAATTTTAAGGAAGAACTGGCTTTGAAAATGTGTTTTAAATTCTTTGGAAGGCACAAAGTCAGCCTCGATCCAGGAGATAACCCTCAGTAAAGCAGCATTCCCATGACCCCACACCACCAGAGCCATTGGCTATATCTTTAATAACTGCCAAAACAGATGTCATTCCATTTAGGTTAACTGTGGTTACTAAATTAATGTGGCTTTTAGCAGTTTGCATTTCATAACTCAGGCATGTAACAGGCAGAACTATTGAAATCCTCTCAATTTGAGTTCTTAATGTAAAATCTTAACTTGTTCTTCTGCACACTATCCAGTTGCTCTCTCTGGTTTTGTTAAGGATGTTTTAATGCATGGAAGATTTGACATTTCAAAATTTCCATGGTCCTGCTTTAAAAAATGTGAGCAATTTCAAAGCCCAGTGTATGTTTTTTAATGAAGCAGATTCTCTGCTCTTCCCAACTTCTGATCAAGATGTGCAGTGTTAGCTTTGACTAAAGAATAATTGGGGCTGAAAGTGGTCCTAAATGATACAAAGTAGAGGTGATGTGGGCAGAAGTCTGCAGCTGGCACACTTTATTTTGGCAGTTCCCATCCTCAAGTGCTTGGAACAGGCTGGTGCAAATGCAATTGTGTGGTTATGGATATGTGGAATGAGCCTGACATTGCTGAGCATAGTGAAGATGTGATGTCTTCTGTTTATATAAATGTTCTTGGTTTTCCAAAGTGGATCTCTGCCCCTAGGGAAATAGGAAATGTATTAGAATGTGTCATGCATTTAGGTGATTCGCATGCATTCCCTTTCACTGGTCCTAAATTAAAAACCATTTCCATGCTGCTGGTGGCCTTAAATGTCCTCCCTGTAAGTTTCCTTGTAGGAAAATCAGCTGGGAACAGCCATCTCTGTAAAATATTCACTACATGCCTAGTTAGACTTCCTTCACTCTCATTTACAATAATATAAATTATAAATTTACAGTGTTTTAAGATGGTCCTGGTCTGTAAGATTCTGCTTTAGAGGCATCTATCTGACTGTATTTCAGATCAGTCCCTGAATAGTTACTTCCCTTCTCTCCTGCTGTGGGTTGTGTCACCATTTCAGAAGGGTGATGATGGCCCAGGGTAAACAAGCAGACACTGTGTCACTTCAGCCACAGGGTGAACACTACCATTTGCACTTTATAGATATATCTATATATTTAGTCAGTAAAAGAAAGTTTTTCCTGTAGATGCATCACAGGGACAAGCTCTTCTTTGCTGAGCTGACAGCCTGACTGCAAAGCAACAGAAAATTAGGAACAAAGAACAAAGGATTTGAGAATCTCTCTCTGTTTTTTCCTCCAGGATCCCAGAAGCAAGCACAAATTTAAGATCCACACCTATGGGAGCCCCACCTTTTGTGACCATTGTGGGTCTCTGCTCTATGGGCTTCTGCACCAAGGGATGAAATGTGACAGTAAGTGAAGTTTTGATTCGTTACCAAAAGGGTATTTCAGAAAGTTAAGGGGGAGACACTTGCTAACAGCTTCGTATTTCTTTTGTGTGGAAAATACCATTTTAAATGTCAGCTATTTATAGTACTGTTATATTTCAAGTGGATATTTCAGTACTGTAATAATTCACTAATGAAAAATCACCTCTGCTGCTGAGAACATGATGGATGGAGTTTGATGTGGCAGAAGAGCCTTTGCCACGGCAGGTTTGAGGAAGGCTGGGGAGGTGAACACGCTGCTGAAAACTTAAAATTTCAGTTTGGCTGTTGGCCAGGCTCCAGTATTTTCCTTGCAGCTTATTTGTCTTGGAAATCTCCTGCTAGAAAACCTAATAGTCAATTAAAGCCTTCATTGCTGCTGTGGCTCAGATGCTCTCTTTTCTTAGTCATATTCCCAGCAAGTCTTTATTCTATTTTCTCTTTTGTTTCCCTCTTGCTTCATTAAAGATATCTATAGGTTTCTGAAGTAGATTATTTTATTCTCTGTTTAATTCACTGTATTGTAGGATGGAAACCAGCCATGTCATTCAGTTGAAAACCCTGCAGCTGTAATCTGAAAAGTCTTGCCAGCTGATAAGCATTGTAATCTTAACTTTACACTTTGTGTTTGCTGTCTAATCATAATATTAGTGCTAATATGTGGCTCAACCCTTTTTATATCCACAGCCTGTGATATGAATGTTCATAAGCAATGTGTAATAAACGTCCCAAGCCTCTGTGGCATGGATCACACAGAGAAAAGAGGAAGGATTTATCTGAAAGCTGAAGTCACTGGTGACAAACTGGAAGTAACAGGTAAAGAATTCATTTGGGAGTATATATTTGGAATATATATACATTGTAGGTTTATGTACTTTGGTCATATCTTTGTGTTTTAAAGCCAGTGATGGAGTATTTCCCCTCAGAAGTGTGAGGGGTTTGTTTATTATATCCTTGAGACAAGAAATTATAAACTGGGGCTCATAAAATTAAGTAGAAAAATGGAAGCTGTAGAAATAGCTTTAAAAACTCAGGAGTATTAATTAAAAAAATCTCTGTTAAGTCATTTTCTTTTATGTAGAAAGCAGCCCAGGAGGATAGCTGGCTGCTCAGGAAGTCAGCCATCATCTTCAGAATATGAGAAATGCTCTAAACTTTCATCAGCTGAGGAGTTGTTTCCTGCATTTCGAGTTATTTAATAAACAAAGGCAACTTGGATTCAATCCCAAGTATTACTCCCAGTGAGTTATATATTAAAAAAGAAAAAAAAATTATTACGTTCTGTAAAGTTAATATTACTGAGATGGGGAGGAGGGAGAAAGAGGAAGGAAAGAGGGGGTGGCAGTTCATTTCCTTGGAAAGATTCTTCCTAGAATTTGAGTGAGCTTTGGTGGTGCCCACCCACATGCACAACCCACTGACCCATTCCATGTCTGAGGTTGCAGAAAAAATTCTAAAAAATTTATTTTGCAAACTGTAGAACTGTCTTTTCTGTAATTGCAGAATTCATGTCCCTTTCATAGATTGGGCTGACATGGAAGTTCTGCTTTTATGCAGAGTCAAGCAGATTTTGCTATTCTTAATCTTTGCTTTTTACACTGAATTTTCTCCCTCCTTATAGATGTTTGAAGCTCTGTCACTCTCACTTCTACTTGTTGACCCCTTTTATAATTGGAGGCATCTTCTGAGCCAGCTTGTAGGTGGTTGAATCACAGTTTGGATTTATTTTATTTCTGAATTATTTTTATAGCGAGTAAACAATAACCTTTGAGAGAAAATAACCCCATCTGCTGTGCTGACATATAAAAAAAGCTGCCACATTGTTGGGATCCCAAACTGTGACCCATCAGTTGCCTGGGAGCAGGATTTTTGACAGCATTTGACAATAAGTAAGTGCCCTCCCAGCAGGCACTGACTTCCAGGCAGGGTGTTACCAGCTCTCTGTCAGCTAATGCACCCTGCTGTTACATAAAAGTTATTAAAAATATATATATACACACTCAGCCTAGAGTTTTCAGAGGGTTTGAGTGTTATTTTGTTAGCTAGAACACTACAAAAGAGCTGGGTTTATTCTTCACTGATGCTTCTGTTATTTAAAAGAGGAAGAAAGCTGGCAGGGATCTCTGCAGAGGTTGGGAGCACGTAACTGGCTCTCCAACAGTGAGCTCCCTGGGACTTCTCTGCTCCCCACTGTATGTTTTTCAAATTATTTATGAAAGTCTGAATGCTGAGCCACCCCATGGCACTGCTTATTAATGTCTTGTCTTGGCTGTGTGCTGTGGGCAGCTGGGTTTAGAGCTGCTACCCAAACAAGCTTGAAAGACAGAGAATTTGAGTACATTTATAGATGTCCATAAGAATTGTTCCCTGAACTAAGCAGCATTAGAGAAGACTGTACATTTTTTTGTCAAGAGGAGAGACTGTGGAAATAAATACAGGAGAATATAAAGTGTGGTGCAACGTTGTTTCTTTCCTCATGTTTTTTCTAGGAAGGAAATTAATCATCTATTTCTTGTGTGTAAATCCCCTCTGAAGCCCAGGCATTCCAGTATTGCCATTTGTTATGTCACCTTCTTCCAGAAGTCAGGAACAGGGGTGTAATGAGCAGGGAACTGCTCTCAGGAGAAATATTGAAAGACATTTTAGTTGGGCAGAGGGTGTAATTATAGAATGGAGAAAAGTCTTACATCAGAAAGCCTTTTTAGTGGCTGGGAACTTTATAGAAACTGGAGATTGCTTGAAAAGCAGGATTTGGTTTGGAGCCAGTTGTGCACACGAGTCACAGCCAGCTCCAGAAAGCAGAAGCTTTCAGTGGGAGTTTTAATAAAATCCAATGTCTTAGAGTAAATATGTGATGGAAGCTGAGCAGCTTTGGATTTTGCATGTAGAGTACACAAATACACAGCTGTTTTCAGGAATAGGTAAATCTTTTAAACTGTGGTTAAGAGCAATGTGGGAAGATCCTGGGGAGAAAGTTCTTTGGATGGGAATACAAAATCCTCTTTCACTCTTCTTGAGTTATCTGTAAATGGAGCAGGTCTTTGGAATTCATACCAGAATCTTCTTTGGGAAGTAATGAGAATTACAGAATATTAGGTTTTAATGTGGAAAGACAGAGACTTCACAACATATTGGAGCTGTCAAAGGTCTCTCTTTCCTTCCCTTTTGCTGGTTGCTCCCCAGGGGGGACCACTGGGGACTTGAAGTCTTGTCTAAAAGCAGATTCCTGCTCAGCTTTGCTGCCTGTGGGGAGTGAAAGATTGGCAAGAAATGGTCACTGTGATTAGTAAAGTGTTTTATTATCAGCATTTGGGAGTTCAGGAAAAAGGTAGTTGTGACTCACTTGCAAAGGAACTGAGTAAACTCATGCTGATAAAATTCAGCTCTTTGTTGTAGGGACAGAAACATTTATTTACTCATTGTGGTGACTAAATATATTTGCTGGAGTCACAAGAAGTTACAAATCCATAACTACATATGGCTCACAACTTTTGACCTATACAATCTCCTGTAAAATGTTCCAGTGTTGTCATCAGGGCTCTGAATTCCTCAAAATTCTGCCTGAATTTCTTCTCTTGATGTAAAATGTCACTTGTTCTCTGTTGGCCCACTCTGTCTTATTTAGATATTTATTTAAAGTCTCAATAGCTAAGAAACAGCTCTGTATTTCCTTATGTCTTTATACTATACTTAGAAAAGTGGGCGTCCCAGCTTTAGGCATGGCTTCTGGATAGATACTGCTGGGTTATAAGTAGCACATAATGGAACATAGTTATCATAAAGTCAGCATTTTCTGCTGAGTACTCATAATCTTCAGCTGCTTTATATGTCATTAGACTGTTGTGTGCAACCTACCCTCTTAATCTATATCTGCTGAGAGGAAACAACACATTATAAAATAACTGTGTTGCTTGGATGCTGGAAGAGGTTGCCCAAAGAGGTTGTGGATGCCCCCTCAATCCATGGAGGTGTTTAAGGCCAAGATGGATGAGGCATTGAGCAACCTGGTCTAGTGGGAGGTGTCTGTGGCCATGGCAGGGGGTTTGGAACTAGATGATCCAACTCAAACTATTCTATATCTGTCAGAATAACTGGTTTAACTTCTCTACTTTTTTCTTTATTTTACTTCACGTCATAGAATCATAGAATAGTTTGGGTTGGAAAGGACATTAAAGATCATCAAGTTCCAACACCCCTGCCATAGACAGGGACACCTCCCACTAGATCAGTGCTTCACTTTACTTTTACTTGGCTTTTACTTTGCTGTTTCTTTATGGCAGTTGTTTTCTTCCAGGTCAGGTCTGACAAGTGGGTTTCATATCTTTGTTTCAAATTTGAACATGTTTAAGGCCAGGCTGGATGAGGCACTGAGCAATCTGATCTAATGGGAGGTGTCCCTGCCTAATGCAAGGCGGTTGGAACCAGATGATCTTGAGGATCCTTTCCAACCCAAACTAGTGTTTGTTTCGACAACTCTGGTTTGATGGGTTATTGGTTTCCTAATGGTGATTTATAANTTCCAACCCAAACTATTTGGTGCTTCTATATTTATTGCCCTCTACAAATGAGCTGTGTTTTGCATTGACAGTGCGGGAGGCCAAAAACCTAATTCCCATGGATCCAAATGGACTTTCTGATCCTTATGTTAAACTGAAGCTCATCCCAGATCCTAAGAATGAAAGCAAACAGAAAACAAAAACCATCCGTTCTACCCTCAACCCAGACTGGAACGAGTCATTCACATTGTAAGTTTTAATGCCTTTCAATGCAGTACTTTGCATCAACCTTTTATTTCAGTGTTGTGTTGAGAACTTCTCTTTTTTTCTCCTTTTTAGTAAATTAAAACCTGCAGACAAAGATCGACGGTTATCTGTAGAGGTCTGGGACTGGGATCGAACAACCAGAAATGATTTTATGGGATCTCTTTCATTTGGGGTGTCAGAGCTTATGAAAATGCCAGCCAGTGGATGGTAAGTGCCTGAAAAGATAGAGTATACTCCAAAAAGTTTAAAACTGGTATTTTTCTACAACACAACCTACCTTTTTGGAGCTAGAAATTCACTGAAAATGCAGCTAAACCTAGGAAACATAGGCTGTCTGTAACAAAGAGTGCTTTTCTCTTGTGGTCTTCATGGAACTTCTGCTGGAGCTGCTGCAAAACTCAATTCTGTGTACATAGTCTTGTGATATGAATTTTATTTTTATCTCAATATGATATAGTCATTACTAAGCGTATCATGTTATATATAGCTCTGCAAATTCAAAGCACGTGGGAACTGAGTTTTATAAAATGCCATCTTAGTACCTGCTGAGCTA
Organism: Turnix velox; assembly: GCA_013400935.1. NCBI lineage: Eukaryota > Metazoa > Chordata > Aves > Charadriiformes > Turnicidae > Turnix > Turnix velox. Next base: position 7,855 of record VZTY01028879.1, on the reverse strand, counting down.
CAGGTGGAACTCATCACATGTTCTCCAAAAGTACATCTCATCAAAGATAATTGTTGAGGAGAAAAAGGGACCGGTGGAAGGTGCAGCAGCTCATCTGGAACATGTTAAAGAGCTGCTGCCTGGGCTTGTCTCCTCATCCAATTTGCTTTATGTCTCTGAAAGCACCTCTTTGTGCACTTGTGGCCTCCATACAAACCATCTGCAAGCAGCTGAATCAGATTTTAATTCTTCTCAGGGGTGTAACTGGGAATTCACCATGTTTTTCTCAAACCTTCCACAGGTACAAGCTGCTGAATCAAGAAGAAGGTGAATATTACAATGTTCCGATTCCAGATGCTGATGAAGATGGAAATGCAGAGCTTCGGCAGAAGTTTGAGGTGAGGATTAAACACAAATGGGTGCAGCTACACATGGCACAGATTTTTTTTTTCACTTTATCACAAAAATTGCCTCATAAAAAGTTGTATGGTGGAGTGCTGCTACATCTCTTGCCTGTGGCAGCAGTATGTAGCTCTGGGCTTCTTGAAGATTGGGCCAAATGGTTTAATTGAACAGTGGTATCATTTTTATGACAGCTCAGCTTCGCTGCTGTGACACCTGTAAGTTGGTATCTTGAAACACTTCATGTCAAGGATATGTAATGATTTCACTATCTCTTAATACTTGCTGCAAACTCTGACAGCCATTATAACTAGTATCTCTACTACTTGACAAATTAAGTTCTTGGAAAAGTACTTTAATACTTAGTTTCACACTAAATATGGTGGGTTTTGAAAGTAAATATTTACATTGTTAATTACTTGGATTATTTGGAGCCACAAAATCTTGGTAGAAAGTTGTGGTGTGGAATTCTGATACCTTTAATGTGGGCATAGAGGTTTTTAGGGAGCAGAGGTTATATACAGGAAGGAGACATTGAAGAAAATTGATACTTTCTGCAGAATCTTCTTTCTGTGTGTGATTGGGATTCATGGTCTTGCTGTGCCATGCAAAGGAGTTGTTTCTTAATGAACAGATTTAGCTGACAATTCTGCCTCATCTTCCAGCTACAGCCAGTATTCCAGCAAAGTGCTTTTTTTCTGATCATTAAACCCAGCAGCAGGAAGGTGATGATTTGGGGAGGGAGGTGTTTTCTTAATGGCTGTACTGGATTCAGCTCATCTGATTTGACTGCTCTTTCCAGCTGTGTGTGCAGTATTGGATTTGAAATCCTCCCATCTACAATGTTGTTTCCTTTTTTCTGGTTGAAACATTTACAACTTCAGTCCTAGTTGTTTGTCCAGAGGGTAATTAATGTACCTGTTGTGCATAAACAGACACTGCTGCCTGTTCCTTTCAACCTGAAGTGGCAATTTTTTATGTTCAACATCAGGCAGAATTCTACATTGTTATTATAAAAGATGGGTTAACCCAAGAAAGTGAGGAAAAACAACATATTCAACTTCCAAGGAAGAAGAAGGTGCACCAGCTTCTTCTGAACCCATTCAGATCAGCTATACCATATTTTGTCTGCAGCATGAACTATGGTTTTGAATCTCTATTTCATTCCCCTTAACAGTTGTGATCTGACCAGTGTTTTTTTTTTTATTTCACTGTACTAGGACATTTTCTGCCCAAGATCATGTTTACTTTTTGGGCTTCCTAGAAGGAATAGCATCAAAAGTTACTCTTTTCAACCCTTAAAGTGACTCTGTGCAATACATAGTCTGGAATTGGGTGGATATGGATACAGGTATGGAAATCCACCTGGTTTTTCATAGGGCAGGGACAGCACAAAGACAAGTTGCTAAGATTATTTTCTTTTAAAATGTCAGATATTACGTACAGTTTGTTTGCATGTTGAATTTACAGTTCCTCTCAGGGCTTTTTCTTAAGCCCTGCTGTAAATCCATCAGTTGCAGTCAGGGTTTATCTGTGTCCTGCAATGAAGTGCTGGAGAAATCCTGAGAGGCTGCATCTTGTAAAGCTGCTGGACTGGGTCCCAGAAACAGCAGCTTCACATAGGGTTGCCTCAGCCTCAGAAATAATTAGTCTGTCTCAGAGTCTAATTAGTTTGAGCTCAGCACTGGGTATTTGAGGCTTTCCCTGGTCTGGAGGTAGCCTGCTTGATGCTGTTTTAGTGGCCTGAATTAATCACAAGGCAAGGGAATGAGTTTTCTGTGAGCACGGTGTCTCCAGGACTGTGGTTTAGAGAGATGCATAATGAACACTTTTAAAATATGAGAATCCTGGTAGCCAAACAAAATATGTAATTGCAACTAGACCAATGGTGTATTACATGGTAAAAGGATTAAGGGTCAACCACTTCCTCTGTCTCCAAGTTTACCACTGAGAGGGAACAGCACCCTCCAAGCTCTTGATTCCATGAGGAGTTACTGTGATATATAAAAATTAACAGCACAAATGTTTGGATGTTGATATTTAACTTATTAGCCATTCTGGTATGGTTTATACATAAGTGGGGCTGACTCCCATCCTCTTTTAGGTTATTTATTATTTGGGTTAAATCCCAGTGCCTCCTCCCTGGAGGTGTTTAAACCCAGGCTGAACAAGGCACTGAGCAACCTGATCTAGTGGGAGGTGTCCCTGCTCATGGCAGGGGGTTGGAACTTGATGATCTTTAAGGTCCCTTCCAACCCAAACCATTCTATGATTCTATATTTTTTCTTATCATTTACAACTTGGCTTACATAATTATATTCTTTTCAGAGCCCTACCCCCAGAAAGAAGTAGATAGCACAGAGAGATACTCTGCTATTTGTGATTTAATGACATCATCTGAATAAATATTTCCACTGTTGGGAAATCAGCTTTGAAATCTTACAGGAAGAGGGTTGCAGACCTTGACTGCCATTTTCTGTGGGGAGTGTATTTGTCAGGAAGATTAAGATTGTAGATTGGAGGAGAGGTCCTACTGGGCTGGCAGCTTATTTATCGATTTATAGAGAAGAGTAACTGCAGAGTTCTTGCTAATCAAGTCTACATTTATGGTGCTTGGTCTGCCTTTCACTTTATGACATTCTGATTGATATCCAAGCTACACTGATTTCATTTGGAGTACAAAATTACAACCATTTCTACAAAAGTACTGCATTACTAATACCAAATACTTAAAATGAATAATGATGGTCCTCAGAGCAGGGAGCTACAAACCTAAGCTATGCAAGAAGAGAGAAACTTTAGGATGAGAATTTCATTGCTTCACATTAAGAAAGAAGAAGAGCATTTTCAGGTTATAAAGGATCAGAGAATAGATGTGAAATTTCTGTAGCCAGTTTTTGGTCTAATAAAAAAAAACAAACTAAAACTGTAAGACATTCTTAAAACTGACTTTACCCTTTTTGACTAAAGTTTAGGAAAGTGCACAGTACAATCTCTGAGAGCACCACTTAGGGAGCTACCTTTCTTTTAAATCAATGAGAATGTTTTAGAATCTCTCCTTGCATTTAGGGTTCAAGAGACATCTTTGAGATTTGGCCTCGAGCTTTCATTGATTTCAAACCATTTACACAATCCTATCACATCCTTCTAGCTCCACTTCAACAACCTAGACTTAGATTGAAATGTTATTATTATTTGTCACACAAATCTCATTGGTATGCTGCTTTACTTGCTGGGACCTTCAGGCACAGAGTTTTCAAGTCATTTATTCAATGTAAATTTCCCATAAAATAGCTATACACAATTACAAGGAAGTAAATATATAATAAATTCAAGATTTCTCCTCTTTTACAATTGTGCTTGAGCAGCACTTCCCCATGGCTTATTCTACCAGACCTAAAGCAGTTGAAAAATTAATACCTGGCTTGTGCCCAGTAGTTTTAGGTTCAACCATTGGGGCCCAGTTGGAGTCAATCAGTGACCTCACTAAGTGTAGAGAGATTTCACTACAGGGAATTTCATTTTTATATTCTGTGTATTATCCCTGTGAAGCTGCACAGCAGATGGAAATTAAGGTTTATTATGCGTAAGTGCAGTGTGTTTTCCATCCAATAAATTTCAATCCATCTGCATATTTTTTGGATCACACCTATTACTAACACAAGAAGTGTGGCCAGCAGGTCAAGAGAGGTGATTTTACCCCTCTACTTGGCTCTGGTGAGGTCCCAAGTGGAGTTACTGTGTCATTTCTGGAGCCCTCAACATAA